>JAQHUG010000401.1:190840-206315 GCA_028555095.1 Dicrostonyx torquatus | reverse complement strand
TTAATAAATGCCATATTCCCCAGATCTCTGAGCAGTTGAGGGCTGTTTATTAGGTATAACTACAGTTTAGAATCTGCCTGGAGAGCTGGGTCTGAGCTTGACCACATTGGCTCTCAACTTAACAGGTAATATTTACTCTCGTAAAATGACAGAAAGAAGAAAAACTACTTGCAATAGAAGGGTAATGGCAGAACTGAATATATTCTGTAAGAAACTTAAAAGTACATACCAGTTTAAAACATGAGACTTACTGTTTTTGTAGTCTGCAATGAGATATAATGAACAATTATAACATTAAGCATCAGTGCATTTAAGTTACATGTATGATCACACACACAGAGTAAACAGGAAGTGGATGAAGTGGATGCTTTGGTGGGCCCTACCAAAGGCATGACACTGCATAAAACACGCATGCAACAAAGTCAGCAAGAGGAATTTAGAGACAAAAGCACAAGTAAACCGGGGGACAAGACAGGGTATACTTCAGTAGAGATGGGAGAACCTGGTCACCTGACCTGGCTCGGTGGTAAGGTAAGAGAGTTAACAGTGGAGAACCAGGCAGGGAATACCTCAGTAAAGATGGTGGAACTTGGTCACCTGATCTGGCTCTCAGCCAAGATGGCGACGAAGTCACCTGACCCCAGTCAAAATGGCAGCAGCCACATGTTGTATGAAAAAACAACAATTTTTGAGCTGCAGGGATTTTAAGCTTAATAAGAGAGACCTAGAGGCATGATCTGCACTGTTGCTGAGCCGCAATGCCACAAGCCGCAGAGGAGACAAAAAAGCTGGAACTGAAAAAGCCACACCATGCCACAAGCCATGGCTGGAAATGAAAAAAAAAAGAGCCGGGGGAAGGACACGGATAGCTCGCTACCCAACATTCAAAATTGTGTAAGCCAAGGCCTATAACCGGGAAGTCATCCCCTATAGGTGGGATGTAAATCAGCGTGACCTTCCAAGACTCATGGTGGGGCATCCCCCAGACCATGAGTGGGAAGGTAAGGCCTGACTGGATCCAGTCCAGGCGACTGGAAGCCAGAGAGGCCAGAGCTGCTCCGAGCGGCTTTTTATGGTGAGGGAAAAGAAAAGAAAAGGTAAAAAAAAAAGAGAGAGAAAGAAGGATCTGGGCCCTCAGTCACTGGTGGATTGGCCCTGGGCCATTCCAAACACAATCTTAGCTAAGGGAAGTGGCCATAGCGGAATGGGGGAGACTCACCAATAAAGAAAACCTGGTTCAGGATCCCGATCCCTGGAGAAGAACTGGAGTGGGAGAGCCTATCCAAGTCATGGCTCCAATGTTGTTCTTTTGGCTTGGGTCCCAGCAGCTTGCTGTGGGGACAGTGTGCATGAGACCATGCGGGTGGTCCCCAATGGTCCCCAGCCATGTGGCAGCAGCCCCAGGCAGCTTGCTGCTGAGTCAAGACCATGCAGTGGGTCCCCAATGGTCCCCAGCCATGCAGTGGGCAGCAGCGGGTGGGAGAGAGAGAAATATATTGTGCAGAGACGGCTGCTGGTTTCTGAGCCCCAGGCAGAGATGGCTGCCACCTAGCGGCCCTGAGAACAGCCAGTCTCAGGCAGACATGGCTGCTGTGGGTCCCTGAACCCCAGGCAGAGATGGGCGGGCGGGTTCATGAGACCAGACAGGTACCCAGGTAGAGTAAAATTGAACATTTATTAGGGTTATGGGGGGGAAGGGAGAAGGGGAGAAGGGGGAGAAGAAAGGGAGAGAAAAGAGAGAAAGAGAGAGAAAGAGAGGGAGAAAGAGGAGAGAGAAGAAGCAGCAGCTGCTCCCCAGAGAAGGAACAGGAAGAGAAGGGTGAGCATCTGCAACTGCAGACAGGAAGGGAGTGGGCATGGCTTGTCTCTTAAAGGGACAGAAATCATTACACTGGCTATTCTGGAACTCTCTCTGTAGACCAGGCTGGTCCACCTGCCTCTGCCTCCCTCATGTTAGGATTAAAGGTGTGCACTGCCACTGCCTGGTTCTACCTTATTTTTTGAGGTAAGTCTCCCACTGAGTGTGGAGCTCACAGATTAAGCTAGTCTGGCTGGCCCTGAGTACCAGGGATCCTCCTGTCTCTGCCAAGTGTGGGAGTGATAGGCAGTGCTGCAGGAGCAGGCTCTATGTGGGCCCGGGAAAGCTGAACCTAGTTCTTCATGCTTGCAACACTAGTTCCTTACTGTTCAAGCCATTATCACCCCAGCAGATCCGTTGGCTGCACCCAGGTTTTTTGAGGAAGCATTTTGCTTCCGTTCTGTCATGTGGGTGCACAGCCTAAGACGGGTCAGCCAGAATACTCAGGACATTCCGTCTTCCTGGTGATAGCAATTGGTTCAAAATTGGCTACTGGAGCTAAGGCAGAATAATCAAGAGTTTCAGGAACCTCTCTTGGGGCTGTTAGGAGAAAGACATTGTTCTATCAAATAGTACTGGGCCAGGAGAGCAGGGTGAACCTGGAGGTACTCAAGCTGGGAGAGAGAGGGAATAAATAGGAATTTGGATGTAGCCATATATGCCCTCTGATTTTCAGCTTCTTTGCCAAAGTGACCTTGGATGTCTTCTCTTGCATTGGAAACAATCCTGGTTTCTTCAGGGGCTCCCTATTCAGAGGTAAAACCCCTACTTGAAGGCTTGCTGCCGAGATCAAATGAGAAGCTGACGTAAGTGAGAATGTTTCCAGGCTGTATATGGCGAAGTGGTGCTGAGCGATTAACAAAGCATTGAAGCAGGAACACATTCCCTGCCTGGGGTGGGTCAGTAGTCGGCTTCTATCTGCAAGGCTCTGGACAGCGGACTTGTACCGCTTTGGCCTGAGGATGGAGGAGTTGTTTGAAGTATAAATTCCTGTGCTCTCAGTCTCTAAGCTGTGGTGTTGTTTGCCAAGGATGCAGTGCCCTTGCATTGGTGCACAGCTGTTTCTTACATGATTGATGAAAGATTTACAGTGAATGACCCTGTCCCATGGGTAAGGGACAGATAATACGCCATGCAGAGAGAGCTTGAGGATGGAGAGTTTATTTAGTAGGTGTTGGGAGGGTATGGGACGGTGAGGGTGGTGTGGAAGGGAAGAGAGAAAGAAATAGAGGGACGGGGTAGGCAGAGATGAGAGAGAAGAAGGGATGGGGGAGAGAGACAGAAAGCTGTCTCTTCAGAAGAACAGCAAGCAGAAATGGAGAAAAGGGAAAAGAGCAGAGGTCAGTTTGCCTGATGGGAAGAGGAAGATCAGGAGTGGGCAGAGCTTGTCTCTTAAAGGGACAGGGTACTGACGGGAAAGCCAGCAAAATCATAACAATTGGCCCATTTTAGAAGAGGTCATAGGGGTACAGAGGAGGGATCGAATTCTGGTACCTGTAGGCAGCTGAACTGGATTTTCTCTGGGAGCCCTTGGTTGTGCCTCACTGTGGTCTTGCTATTTCTGGACTTCTTCCCTTGACTGGAAACTGTTGCTCACCTCAGAACTGCAGCATCTAATTGTGCCTTCATTCTCCAGAGGAGTCACAGCACACATGGGAAACAGTTTTGGCTCTTGGCAGACACTGTACCTGGCCATTCCATTCCACACGTCTTGCCCTTTGTTTGCCTATTATAAAACTCCATTTCCCAAGCTCCTTTGCAGTTAAGGGAGGCCATGTACACAGTCTGGCAGAAGAGAAGTATATGTGGGTCTGTGGGGGTGTCTGCTTTTTCCTCAGCCTTTCCACACTTGGAGCAAGGGGCCTGGGGGGGGGTGGTGACACACAGATATAGGCATCAGAAGGCCTGACTGAAGAGCCCATTCCTCATGACATGCATCCACATGACTGGCATCTTCTCCTAAGTACTTTTTGCCATTTGAGGAAGAACCCCCTCCCATCCTCTCTTTTGATGAAATCTCCCATGTGTGACACTTTCTGTCATATGCAACTAAATGTAATCCTGACACAGGAAGCTGGAACATGCCCTCCATCATTCTCTCTATAGTTCTCATGAGCTGCCCATGATCTAGGACCACAGCAACAGATTGGAACCTAGAGTGTACAGCTTCTAGTGGGTCAGCTTGTTTCCTTGCTTATAGGAAGAAGAAGCAAACTCCATCATGGATGCTGTGAGTGACAAGCTCTCAGCTTACAAAGTGCTCCAGCATGGGCTGTTGTCCCCCCTCCCCCAGCTGGTGCAAGATCTAGGGGACTCCTTGGGTCTCTGCTTCTCCTTCTGCACCATCTCCTTCCTTTCAGGGTTGTTTTAAAGATTTAAGCAAGAACGACAAACAAGTGGAATTTGTGGCTTTCAGTCCTTGGCTTCTCAGGTGGATTTGGTTGTGTAATTTAACTGGCGCCCCCACTCAGTTTCCCACTGCCCTGAAGGGTTTCTGCTTCCTCTTAGTGAATCTTGAGCAAACCACGACAGTCCTGGGCTTCAACCTTCTTTCTCTGTAAATGGAGATGAAAATATTGGCTTCACAGGGCTACTGGGAATCTGTAATCTAAAAAATAGATTATATATACATAGTACATCCATAAAAATATTATTGTTATTTCATTATTTCAATACTTAGTGGAAACCTGGCACTGAGCAGGTACAGGGCATGGAGCCAACCCTCCTCAGGTAGGGAAGGAAAGAAGGGGCAGTGGAGAGTCAATGCTGAGGTCCCCATGAAGGCTGGATGCCCACATGGACCAGCTTTTGCTGTCTTCAGAGCAGCTGTTGCAGAAATGGAATTAGTAAACCCATTTTCTGGTGGGGAAACTGAGGCCCACAAAAGTCAATTGAAGGCTTCAGGTAGTGAGAGTGGAGACTGGGGTTTGGGACCAAGATTTGAAGAGATTTGAAGCTGACTACAGAACTTTCTGGTCTGTGAACCTGTCTGTGAGGTGGGGTGGGGCTGGGCTCAGGAATGATTCAGGTGAGAGTCAGCTTGGGATTTCCAAATGCTGGGTGGGACCCAGCTGGGTGAGACCTCCCCAGTGACATTCAGATGTGGGCCCTAGATAGACAGGACGGCATGTGGCTGGTGTGGGGCCGGAGGTGGGGCCCTCAAAGAGACAAAGTCTTGTCACTGGGTAGGGAAGCCGTTCTTGCTGCCTTGGTTCAGAAGAGCTTTGGCTCATGGTGGAGCTGAACCTATGGGACTGTCAGGAGTGTTAATTGGTGGGCTCAGTAGGAACTGAGGTAGCAACATCTGTTGGGGGGTTGCTCCAGCAGATGGCACATTGACAAACATGACTCTGGCCTCCTCAGGCATATGATTTTTTTCTATATAATTATTTAAAATTTTTTTGTTTTAGATTATATTATGTTGTTTAAGTGTTTTCTCTCTCTCTCTCTCTCTCTCTCTCTCTCTCTCTCTCACACACACACACACACATACACACACACATCACAGGTGTGACTGGTGTCTACAGAGGACAGAAGAGGGTGTTAGCTTTCCTGGGACTGGAGTTATGGATGGTTGTGAGCCACCATGTGGGTACTAGGAACTGAACCTAGATCTTCTATAGGAGCAAGCAGTGCTCCTAACTGCAAAGCTGCCTCTGCGTACCTTTTCTGGAACATTCACATAGCTCGCGACCCTTTCCCAATCCAAGCATCCAGCCTCTTGGGCCGTTTTTCAGTCAGTCATACCTTGTGCTTGGGTTTAGGGAGGCCAGGGTGACCAAGACAGTGGCAACTCAGGGGCGAGAGAGGACAATTCAGGGAAGAGCTTCCTCCAGGAGAGAGTGAAAGGCATGCCACAGATCAGCCACCTTCCACACCGTCCACATGGAGGACATTGGCTTTGGAGCAGAGGACCAGAAAAGGCGGCCCTGCACTGTGATCCTTCTAGCAGAATAAGGATGAGAGCTAGTCTGAATGTCCCCCCAAACTGGGTATGCACCTACATGTTCCTTTGTAGTGGACCAAATTCAAGCTCTACTTGTTCCAGCTGACTGCCCATCCCCGAGTGTTATCCCTGGCAGGATCTAAACAGGCTCCACACCTTTCTAGCCCATACTCTGGTGTGGACTAGTGAGTACTGGCACTTCAACCACCATTCTCTTGTCTCCATCCCTGGAGGCCTGGATTGGCACCCCAGCTGGTCTTTTGGCCTCTGGATTCTCCACTGCATCCATCCTTCATCAATTCCACACTCCCATTGCATCTCCTTCACTGCATCCATCTTTGGATTCCATGATTGGTCATAAAGCAAGGTTGTAGTAAGGGCTCATTTGCTCTCTAGTGGTGAGAGACCTGTCCTCATTAACTCCCTGATCCGATTAGCCTGGTGTTCAAATGCGAAGCAGGCCCTAGAGACTCTTCAATGATTATAGCAAAGAAGGGAGACTTTAATTTAACTTCCTGATTCCCAGGCTAAGTCTCCTCCCTCCGACACCAAGATTGAAATATTAGTGTTTGTTGTTTTCACTAAGGGAGATGGAGGTCTGGGCTACAGGTGTGGTTATTCCCTGGGTCTGAGGCTGAGGGCGGGCCTGGGAGTAGAGGACTGAGGCTTGTGCCAGCTCTTCTTTCATTTCTGGATCACCAGAAGGTCCCCTTTCCTCTGGGCAACGGAACCTCAACTTCCCTCCCAGACCTCATTGTTTTTGCTGACACTCACTGGACTCAGGGCTCCTTGTCCTGCTGGATGCTTAGCAGGGGCCCTGCCTCTGGGATGCAGAGAAGGCTGAAGCTGATCTCAGTGTCCTGGGGCTCCAGTCCCTCCCCTGTTCTGCCCTGGCTTGCTCTGTCTCCCTAGAGCAGTTGGCTTTTGTCCCAGTAGAGCATGGGAACAGTTCTTTGGAAGGGCATCCTGGCAGATCTCACTTCTCCCACCTGGTGTGGTTCCTTCCCTGTACCCAGAGATGCCTGACAGTCAGCACTAGGCTGCATGGGCCCTTCCACCAGGCCTTCACATTGGGTGTGGGCAGAGGTTAGCTAGGTGTGCTGGGAAAACAGAGGGATGGAGCTTACAAATGACAGGACCTGGGACTTTGCTCCTATATCTCTTTATTCTAGGCTCAGTTTCTCCTGCTGTGAAAAAGAATCAAAAGCTGAGATCCTCTAAGGATGGCTTGACAGCCATCCAGCTGGAGGATGACACTTGGCCATCCCTGGAGTCTTGTCTTCTGACCACAGAGCAACCACTGCATATGAGATCTATGTACTGTCTAGGTTGGTCTTATATGCCCACTTTATAGATAAGTAAATAGAGGATCAGTAAGGATGAGTGTGTACCTCATCTAAGGTGACCCAGATGGCAGATTGTGTAATCAGAATCTAAGCTACAGTCCTTCATTTCTGGCAGGCAGAATCCAGGCAGGGAGGGAGGCGGTCTTGCTGACTCCGTGCAGGACCCCGTGTGCAGACAGGGCTGAGGGTGCTGGGCTTCTCACTTCCTTTCTTCTTGTCATGTGCAAACGGGTTCAAATCCACCTCTTCCAGCATTTGTTCTGTCCCTACGCCCTGTCCTCTGTAATGTCTATCCTCAGCGATTCTCAGTTTCCTATATACCAATGGAAGCATTTCTAACACTTTGAAAAGGTTGTGCGCCTCCAGGATCTTAAGTGACAGTCTTATGGGCAGTGCACTACGCAGTAATTAATAAAACTTTGTCTCGGTGGCCCGAGGAGTCAGCGAGCGGGCGGGTGGTGTCGAGGTGACAACTGGAGGGAGGAGTGGGGGTGGAGCCATGGGGATGGGTGGGAGGGGACCCGCCAGTGCTGGGTGCTGGGGCAGTGCTGGAGTTGCGCTCGAGGAGCCGGCCCTTGGCTTTAACATCCATCAACTCCCAGAGCCATGAGCCGTGAGTCCGACCCCGGTGCCCCCACGCACCCAGGAATCCGGTGGCCTGCAGGCGGAGCCTTGAATACCAGGCTCAACTTGTCTCTTCTCTGCAGGAAGGAGTCTCTCGCTCCACTTCCCGCTGTTGCTGTTCTTGCTGCTGCTGCCACCCCCGGTCCTCCTCGCAGATCCTGGGGTGCTCTCACCGGGTAGGCAACCCCCCCTCCAATGTCCATGTTGATCCCGAGACCTGTGCTGTTGACTTGGTCCATCTCTCCCTTCTCCCTTCCAGAAGGCCCCACTTCCCCTTTCTGCACGCGGTGCTGGGGAGTGCGGTGTTGAGTTTGTGAGATGGGGCTCCCTGAAGAACTCCAGGGGTGTAGCCGAGGCTAGGTCCTACCTAGGGTCTCTCTGGCACCCAGCCAACTGAGATCGGAGCCGGCAGGGGGAGTAGAGACATTCTTTAATTTCACCTGTTCTGGGCTCTGACTTTCCAATTAGCCTCCAAACCCCTTCTCCCACAAAAGCAGACAGTTTCCTGTGGGGGCTCTTTCGGGGAGGAAGCGGCAGACGCCAAAGGAAAGACAGACTGGACAATGAGTTCCCATTTTTCAGCCTCTAACTTGGAGAACAATCCTGACGCTCAATCTCCCCCCATTGGTAGAGACAGGGGCTGGGGTGGGACACCAGCTATCCTGGGAATCACACTGATGAGGAAACTGAGGCTCAGTAGGTGTGAACTCAGAACTAGCCTAATCCGGAACCTCCCAATACCTGCAATGGTCCGGAGATCCTTCTAGTTTCATCGTGAACAGGACCAAAAGTCAGGTCCCCTGAAGTTCTGTCCTTGATCCCTCCTTCAGGCCAGTACCAGGTTCCAGGAAAGAAAAAGAATTCACCCTTCCACCTCAGCCCCTCTCCCCTCCCCCTCTCCTACCTTTTCTTCCTCTCTCTCCTTAGTTTGGATGCCCACTTGTAAAATGGGGCCAAGAAAGGTTGGCAGTGGGGAGAGGAGGAGAGGAAGTGGGAGTCCCAACTTTCTGCTGGATGCTGCTAGAACTTGGAACTCTGCGGAGGGAAGAGCAGAATCTGAGTGGATGGGGAGTCAGGACAAGCTTCCTGGAAGAGAGGGTTTGTTTGTGTGAGGAGAATTAGGGAAACCTGAGCAAGGATGGAGATAGCCACCTCCCCACAAACCTGGGTTTTGGGAGGGCACGTTTCTGCCCCCCCCCCCCGCACTGCAGCTTTCCAAGTTCAACTCTGGTGGATTTTTCTTTGGTGCTCATAGAGGCCTGCAGGGCAGATGTATTAGAGACTTATTTCATAGAACAGAACTCTGAGATGCCGAGGAAGTGGGGTCACGTGTTGGGGATCACAGTGAGCTGGTGGTCGAGCCAGGGCTGGCTATGCTGTTCCTGGGCCCGTACTATCAATGTCAGGATGAGTCCAGCTCTCATCTGACCTCATCTGGGCCCCTGAGTACCTGGTGCCAGCTCACCTGTTTTCCTTGCTTATGATTCCTGGGGAGGAGGGGTTGGAGTTTAGCCTGGAGGGCAAGGGTCTGCTAAGAAATCCACAGTGCTCAACATTCAGTCCCTGGGTTTGGCTCTCTTTAGCCACAGAGCAGGCATGACCTGGTGACCCGAGCTGCACAGAGCACTTGAGCCGTGATCTGAGCCATAGCATATCTTCTACGTATGCTCATAGTGCATGTGCTATAGTGGAAGTTTTGTATTCCAAGGGCTTCTTCTGTGCCAGCCTTTGGCTGGGACCCTGGTGACGCAGAGCCCAGTGGAGCTCACAGTCTGATGTGGAGTGATGTAGGTGTCCAGGGTGACACTGGAGCTCACAGTCTGATGGAGGACTGATGTGCTTCCCTTCCAGAGCATGTACATGTATGTGTGTGTGCGTATGTGTGTGCATGAGTGTGTACATGTATATGTGCATGTATGTGTGCACACAGGTGTGTGTGTGTCTAATATAGCCCTGGCTGTCCTGGAACTCACTATGTAAACCAGGCTGGCCTTAAACTCACAGAGATCCACCTGCTTTTGCTTCCTGCCACCTTTAATCCCAGCACTCAGGAGGCGGAGGCAGGCTGATCTCTGTGAGTTCGAGGCCAGCTTGGTCTGCAGAGCAAGTTCCAGGACAGGCTCCAAACCTACAGAGAGACCCTGTCTCGAAAAACAAACAACAACAAATCCAAACACAAACAAATAAAAAAGTCACCAATATTTTGCTGGGTGTTGGTGGCACATGCCTTTAATACCAGCACTCGGGAGGCAGATGCAGGTGGATCTCTGTGAGTTCGAGGCCAGCCTGGTCTACAAAGTGAGTTCCAGGACAACCATGACTGTTACACAGAGAAACCCTGTCTCAAAAAAAAGAAAAAGAAAAAGAAAAAAAAAGAAAGAAAAAAGGCCTGCACTATAATGCCAGGACCATTTAGGTGCCCCATGCCTACCTAAGAGAGGGTAGGACCTGGTGAGTAGAGCTGTGTGCCAGGCTGAGGAGCTTGAGGCCAGCTAACACCTGTAGTATGTGGAGTGAGACTTTAATACATGCCAAAGCCTCCCTCTGTTTTCCTTGGCTGCTCCTGTCTTCAGTCCCAGCTGGTCTGGGGGCCCCAAGAGGTCTTTCTTTCTTGCTGCAGGCTGCTGCTTGGGCCTGCCTTGGAGGCATAGGGCCTGGATCTGCCTACAGGCATGGAAGACCCAGGCCTGCCTACTCAGGCTTGCTTTCCTCTTGGCTGCCAGGTCCTCCACCCCCAGCTTCTATAAATATTATTCTTATAGGATTTGGGCACAGCCTTTTTTATCTGATGCTGCCTCTGTATCCAGGAAGGCTTGGTGTTCCCAGCCATGCCTGTCCCCTGCCCTGCTTGCTTTTAAGTCCAGAGCCCCAGCTTTTGGGCTGGATGATATCTTAGTCAAATCCATGGATGGGTTTTAGAGCCGGGAGATCCTGGTCATGGTTATCTGTGGGGACGTGAGTTGACTGCTTTGGCCTTCAGGTCTCTGTGTCTTGTAGGCACAGTGGCTGTCTATTGTCCTGTATCACGGGTGTCAGGCACTCAGTGAGAACAGTTGCAGAGTTCTGTGTTGAGGGCAGGAGAATGAGGGGAATAATCTAGAGGAACAGCTTGGCTTCCTCTAGAGTACGGAGGCAGACGGGGAGTCAGGGAGGCATCCTCTGAGATACCCACTCTACCTGCTTATGAGACAGACAGGCAGACAAGGCCCTACAGCCAGGAACAGCACCACTTCTGAGTTCATCTTTCCTGCATTTTTCTTTGGTGGCTGACTTGTGCTTGACTGTGGGTCACTTGAAGTAAATCAGAGTGGGTGCCTGCCCCTCCCAATTCTCTCCCCTGATGGATCCTTAATTCCATCAAGAAAGACCGGTGGTCTCAGTAGAGTGGTCCCCTCTGCTAGGCAGAGCTGGGTTACCATGGAATATGCAGGTATGAAGTCATACTGAAAGGACAACAATCCTGTTGAATGACTGCTTATAGCAGGAGGCAGAGACCCTAGGCTTCCATATTCACTTGGGACTTGCAAAGTTCACTTTGAAGAAGCAGCAACATCCATGGCCTATGGATCAGTGTGACTCTGCTATGTCTCTCCCCAAAATCAAGTCCCAGACACCCCCAGGAGGAGTTGGGCAGGGAAAGGGAAGGAGATTAACATTTTGGTTCTCCTGCCTGGAGGCCATGGGGCTTGAGTGTAAGCACAAGCCTCTTGCCTTCTCTGATCCTGGATTTCCTTATTTCGCAATAGAAGGCTCGCCCATCTTCCTACTGGGTGCTGGAAGACAAATACACCCTGGGGGTGTGAGGTCATGGACTTGGTCAGTGACAGCCCCAGTTTTTCCCAGCATGGCTGCCACAGTTGTCATGGCAAAGTGGCACCCAGTCTCCTTTCTGCACACTCTGTTGTCCCTGCTTAAGAGGACTTTTCCTGCCTTGGAGAACTTGGTGTTTATGGAAAGAGAGTGGGGAGGAGTGAGGGAAAACGGCCACAGTCTGGTTGGGCGGGAGGGACCTCTTTTGGCTTGAGGCAGAACCTGGTGCTGGAGTATCTGGTTAGGTGGAGCAAACCCTGCTGCAGCAGGAGGAAAAGTGTCTCTGCCCACAGGGAATGGCGAGGCTCATCAGGCCATTTTATTAGTTCCACACACATTTGTTAAGCTTTGCTCTCCAGTGGTTCTCCAGTGCACTCCAGCCAAACCCAGGCTGTGAGCCCAACCCAGTAGGGAGGTAGATGTCTAGGAAGGTGTGCCCCTCCCTCCGGGTAGAGAAGAGACAGCAGGAAGGGCGAGGAGGACTTAAGAGTGGGGACTTGGTGAAGTAGAAAATTGAAGCCCAGAGGAGGCTTGGACCTTTCCCCTGTTTCTTCTGCGTGGTAAGACGTCTTAGATATGGGAGAGCCCTATGCCAGAGTCCCACTTGACTCATGGCAGGTGAGTTGCACTTGAGCAAATGATGATTGGAAAAGCCCCAGCCCTGGGTTTTCTGGGGCTGTGACTAGCTTGGGGACATCCAGAGGTGTGGAGAGATGGGGTCCTGTCAGGTTGCCGTACCTGAGTCTTGCTTACCAGGTCTGCCTGTGGCAGCTTGATAAGGCCTTTTTTCTTTCTCCCTCTTCCCCTTGGCCTCTCTCTTCCAAACTCCTGCCAGAGATCACAAAAATGTCATTGTGGGGTTGTTCAAAGTCACCAGGGCTTAAGCAAAACTATTTGCATGGCATGTACTATTTTTTCTGGTATGTGTGGTGATGGTGGTTCTGGGGGCATCTGGAGGTTCCTGGTGGCGGGAGAGTACTGCACCATGGGAACTGGGAGCTGTGGACACAGGCTGGAGGGCTAGGCCCTGCTCGGGTGAGGTCCTCTGATGAGGACCTCTTTGATGACTGTCTCCTTCATGCCAGGCTGCTCTGACTTTTTCCACTCTCTGGACTCCTAATCATCAGTCACACGTGGTGTAAAGTTCCTCATGCTGTTGGCTCTATGCCCAGAGAGAGAAGCATCCGCAGAAAGGATCTTGGCATTTCTGTGAAAACCAAAGGGAGGTGCCTTCTGCCAGGAGCCAGGAGTCCTGGGTCTGCCTGGCTTTGCTCTATGTCTTGGCCAAGTAGCTCTCCCTGAGCCTCAGTTTCCCTGGCTGAGCCATGTGTGAAGGAGGGACCTGGATGAGTTGAGCGACTGTCTAACTTGACTGTTGGGGCATCTCTGAGACCACAGAGCTATGGAAGGAGATGGCAGTCAGAAGGATGGGGTTGGACATAGGGAGGGACTTCATAGTTAAGGGGTTCACGAGGTGGGAATAGGGAGGAAGGAGGGTGGATGCAGAGTTCACACCAACATCTCAGGAGATTTCTTTCCAGCCAGGCTTCTTGCATTCTCTCTGCTCTTGTCCTCTCCAAGATCTTAGAATACAGACCCCACCTTCACTTAAGTCATCTGAGGTTTTTAAGGCAGCTCAGATCTTGGAGTCACCCTCCCTGCCACTTGTACTTTATCCTTGGTTCTGAATTACCTCTTTCCTGGAATTGATTGCTGAACCTGGGGAGGCCGGGTGGAGAAGAAGTGAAGGGATGGACAGTTGGCCTGATGTGACCATTTCCTGGTGACCTTTTCTGGTCTCAGTTTCCCTACCTGCACAGTGGGTGTGATGAAACGGGCTGTTCCCTCCCTTCTGCAGAAATGGAAGGCGAGTGGCAGATCCTATTTTCCTAGTATCTAGATGCTCACACAGATTGGTTGGGGGGAGGCTCATCTGGAAGGAACCCTCCCACACTCTTGTCTCCTTTCTGAAGCCCCCACACATACCCTTGTCACTTGGCTCTGATGGGGCAGGAAGTGAGCTCTCAGAGGCTCACAGCATGTTGTCTTATCAGCTGCTTCCCAACTTCCCAGGCTCCATATCAACTGCTTGGGCCTGCACTCTTCCCCTGACCCCCTGGTAACAGGGAGGGAGGGGGCCTTCACCCCCCACCCCTGCTGGGCCCTGAGCATGGGCTAGGCTGGAGGTCCAGGGTAGGGGGTGGGGGTTTATGTCTTTGGTGCTGGAGTGGGGTTGGTCAGAGAGGAATCCAGATGTCATTTGGGAGAGAACTGCCTCTGTGCCCTTTCTCCACACTCAGGGATTGGGTGGGGTCAGGGGGCTACTTGAGGGTATCCCTAATACTTGTTTCTCATCCACAGTCAATCCATGTTGTTACTATCCGTGTCAGAACCAGGGTGTCTGTGTCCGCTTCGGCCTCGACCGCTACCAGTGTGACTGTACTCACACGGGCTACTCGGGCCCCAACTGCACCATCCGTGAGCTAGGCCTCAGGCCTCTCTCCTGCTCCTCTGGATCTTCCTCTATACCCTACACCTGCCTTCCTTTCTGGCCATGGCTTCTTTTGCCTGTTTGGCTTTAACCCTGCTCAAACATGGCTTCCATGGGGCTCTTTTCTGGGTTCATCCACTCTGTGGTAGTTCTTCCCCATGCTCCCTGTCCCTTGTCCTCATTTTGGGTCCTGGCTCTTTTGTGTCATCACTCCTAAGGGTCTGCCTATAGATTCCTGTTTGGTCCCTATCTTCTTACCATGGGTAGCTCTGGTCTTATCAGAAAGGATGGACTCAATGGCTCCCACTGTCCCTGCAGCTGACCTCTGGACTTGGCTGCGAAATTTCCTGCGGCCCAACCCCTCATTTACCCATTTCCTGCTGACACATGGGCGCTGGTTCTGGGAGTTTGTGAATGCCACTTTCATCAGAGAAACACTCATGCGACTGATACTCACAGGTGGGTATGGGGCTGGGTCCCTCTAATTTGGGGACCAAGGAGTCACCCCAGTTCTTGGGATTCTTGGCATCTGATAAAAACAGTAGGTGGAGAAACTCCCAAGGCCCTGCATGGGAGGAGGCAGGGAAGTGGAGTGGGAGGGGAATAGCCTTGTCACCATTGTTTTTGATCTGCAGTACGGTCCAACCTTATCCCCAGCCCTCCAACCTACAACTTAGCACATGACTATATCAGCTGGGAGTCCTTCTCCAATGTGAGCTACTATACACGAGTTCTGCCCTCCGTACCCAAAGACTGCCCCACACCCATGGGGACCAAAGGTAAGGGGCAGCGGTCAGGAGCTGACCTGAGTTCTCCTCTTCAGGCCAAAGCAGGCAGAAGAGCCGTTACTAACTGATTTCATAGATGGGTGGAGCAAGGCAAGACAGTTGACATGTTTAGGACCAAGAAAGGGGATGGAGAAGGCAGCTAAGGTTCTTGTCTAGGGTGACAGGGAAAGTCAGAGGCAGGTTTCCCCAGATGAGCCTCCCCTCACCAATCTGTGTGAGCATCTAGATACTAGGAAAATAGGATCTGCCACTCGCCTTCCATTTCTGCAGAAGGGAGGGAACAGCCCGTTTCATCACACCCACTGTGCAGGTAGGGAAACTGAGACCAGAAAAGGTCACCAGGAAATGGTCACATCAGGCCAACTGTCCATCCCTTCACTTCTTCTCCACCCGGCCTCCCCAGGTTCAGCAATCAATTCCAGGAAAGAGGTAATTCAGAACCAAGGATAAAGTACAAGTGGCAGGGAGGGTGACTCCAAGATCTGAGCTGCCTTAAAAACCTCAGATGACTTAAGTGAAGGTGGGGTCTGTATTCTAAGATCTTGGAGAGGACAAGAGCAGAGAGAATGCAAGAAGCCTGGCTGGAAAGAAATCTCCTGAGATGTTGGTGTG
>JAQHUG010000401.1:166873-190664 GCA_028555095.1 Dicrostonyx torquatus | reverse complement strand
ACATGGCTCAGCCAGGGAAATTGAGGCTCAGGGAGAGCGACTTGGCCAAGACATAGAGCAAAGCCAGGCAGACCCAGGACTCCTGGCTCCTGGCAGGAGGCACCTCCCTTTGGTTTTCACAGAAATGCCAAGATCCTTTCTGCGGATGCTTCTCTCTCTGGGCATAGAGCCAACAGCACGAGGAACTTTACACCACGTGTGACTGATGATTAGAGGGTGGCAGCTTGAGCTCAGGTGGTTAGGCTTCGGTGGCAAGCATTTTTATCTGCTGAGCCATCCGCCTGGACCTCTGTTTGATTTCGGGATACAGTCTCCCTGCATACCCCATGCAGGCCTTTAGTCAGACATGTTTTTGCCTTAGCCCCCACCCACCCACCCAGTGCTGACACCCACCACCATACCTGGCTCTTGGTAGGGAATTTTAAAACAAATTCCTAATATCAGCCATTTCCTTGGCAAATACTTCAAAAGTCTTTCAGTAGAGTAGGTTACAGGCTACCTGTGGGGAGAGAGGACAGGTCCTAAGGAGGATGCTCTGGCCTTCCTGCTTGGGATAGTTTGCCTGGGAGCTCAGTGGTCCCCAGGACAGGAAGACAAGCAGGACCTAGGCATCTACTGTTCTTTTCCACCTCCCTAACCAGGGAAGAAACAGTTGCCCGATGTTCAGCTCCTGGCCCAGCGACTACTGTTGAGAAGGAAGTTCATTCCAGCCCCGCAGGGGACCAATATCTTGTTTGCCTTTTTTGCACAACACTTCACCCACCAGTTCTTCAAGACCTCTGGAAAGATGGGTCCTGGCTTTACCAAGGCCTTGGGCCATGGGGTGAGTATGCAGGAGGGACCTCAATAACACTGTAGGCTATGACCAGAATCCAGGTGATCTGAGTGAACCTTTCTCTGTCCTCAGATAGACCTTGGCCACATTTATGGAGATAATTTGGAACGACAGTATCACCTGCGCCTCTTTAAGGATGGGAAACTCAAGTATCAGGTAGCATTGACTTGGGGATGGGACAGTGGGAAGGGCTTCCCTCATTTTCTCTTACAAAGATGGCTGGGTAGGGGAATGGGGCAGAGATCAAAGACTGGGAGAAGCTAACAGGGCAAAAAGCAAATAAAGAACAGGCATGGCCTCCCATGCCCTCTCTGTGACCTCCCATGGCCTCCTACAATTCCCATGACCCCCCACAATTCCCATGATCCTCCTTGCCCCCATTGGCTTCCTATATTCCCCTATGGCCTCTCATGGCTCCTATGGCCTCCCAATGCTCCCAGTGATTCACCATGGCCTCCCTTGGCCTCCCATGACCTTCCGTAGTCTCCCAGAGATGCTTTCATTCATTTTGATGACTCACTTTGAGGAATGGGTACCCTGATGGGACTAGTGCAGGTGATGAGCAGTGTCTGTCTTAGCTATAGGCCCAGTCATTGAGAAACCATAGTCCATCAGGGATCACATACATGAATGCCAGGGTATGAGGGAAACCACAGTCCATCAGAGGTCACACAAGTGAATGCCGGGGTATGGGGGGACAATAGTCAATCAGGGGTCACATACGTGAATGCCAGGGTATGGGGGGACCACAGTCCATCAGGGGTCACACATGAATGCCGGAGTATGGGGAGGACCACAGTCAATCAGGGGTCATGTACATGAATGCCAGGGTATGGGGGGACCACAGTCCATCAGGGGTCACACACATGAATGCCGGGGTATCGGCTGTAGCAAGATTGCTTGTGTAAACCAAAACTGTCAAACAGTAGTGTGAACCACATATGTAATTCAGATTTCCTAGTGGCCTCATTAAAAGTGAAAAACAGATAAGATGGATTTTAATAATATACTTTACTTGGGCTGATAAGATGACTCAGCTGGTAAAGGCATTTGACACCAAACCTGACAGCCAGTGTTTGATCCCTGTGACCCATGTGGAGAGAGGAGAGAACCTGTTCCTACAAGTTGTCATCTGACCTTCACAGGTTCGCTTCGGCACAACTGTGCTCTTACCTCATGCACAGATTATAAATAAATGTAATAATATTTAAAAAGGTTTTCATTGGAGGTAGCTGATCTCTCTCTTGATTTCATAAAAATCATAATTCAATAAGTAGATTCATATACCCAATAGCTGAAACATCCACTTTAAAATTTAAAATTACGGGACTGCAGAAATGGCTCAGCAGTTAAAAGTGCTTGCCACTCTGCCACAGGATCTGGGCTTGCTTCCCAGGACCCACAAGAGGCTCAGAACTGTTGGTATCTCCAGCTCTAAGGGATTGATGCCCTTTTCTGGCCTCTGTGGGCATCCATCCATACAAACATACACACAAAAATAAATCTTAAAAAAGAAAAATTTAAAAGAAAAGTCAAGTACAATCTAAATGAAACAAAATAGTCAAATTCAGAGTGCCAGGGGCCACGGGTGGCTAGTGGTGACTACGTTGGATTATGGAAATCTGAACGAATGGAACGAAAATTCACTGGGGCATCTTCAGAGTTGAGAATGGTACCTGGCATATAGCTTGGCAGTGTGTATATTTCATGAATGGATGAAGAAGCAACCACCAACCTAGTTACTGTTGTATAACTGCCACCAACCAGCTGCTACTGTTGGAGGGCCTTGAGGCTGGGAGGGCTCCTCCAGAAGTTGGAGTCACAGCAGAACTGCAGAAGCCAAGACGGAGCCAGGGTCACCTCTCTGCAGGGTTTAGCTGTGAGAAGCTTGTAGGCAGGAAGATCTAGGGGTTAAAGGACGGAGCAGGAGTCTGTAGTACCTACATTTCGGACCTCTGCTGAGAGCGGAGGGTGTTTGGCAGAGTTTCAAGCCCACATAGCTAGCCTGTGATGCTAGAGTTGAAGTTGTTGTTGTTTTTTTAAGTGGGTGCGCTGACTGCGGTGTATCTAAAAGGATGTCTAAGAGCAGGAGTTGGC
This sequence comes from Dicrostonyx torquatus, assembly GCA_028555095.1. Classification (NCBI taxonomy): domain Eukaryota; kingdom Metazoa; phylum Chordata; class Mammalia; order Rodentia; family Cricetidae; genus Dicrostonyx; species Dicrostonyx torquatus. The sequence goes on along the minus strand of JAQHUG010000401.1, from coordinate 187,732 downwards.
CTAGGGCAGGTACTTAGGGAGTACCAGGCAGGTGGGTCAGGGTTGAGGAAGTAAAGCTGGAGCACAGGGCCCTGGATGTGGAGAGGGATCTTGGAGGAGGGTTGGAGTCAGCTGCGGCTGCTCTGCCCGGCGCTAGGTTGCCAGGCGGCCCCATCCCACAGGTGCAGGATGGAGAGGTGTACCCACCATCAGTGGAACAGACGTCCGTGTTGATGCGCTACCCACCGGGTGTCCCGCCTGAGAAGCAGATGGCCGTGGGCCAGGAGGTGTTTGGGTTGCTCCCAGGGCTGATGGTCATGTCCACGATCTGGCTGCGTGAGCACAACCGCGTGTGCGACCTGCTGAAGGAGGAGCACCCCACCTGGGATGATGAGCAGCTCTTCCAGACCACTCGCCTCATTCTTATAGGTGAGCATGCCCGAGAAGCTGGGAGGTTAGGACTCTAGAGTTACTGAACTGGGGAATTCACAGCCTGAGCCCCAAGCCAGGTTTGTTCACCCATACCCCGTAACCCAAATGAAAGTAAAGCAAATAAACAGTGAAAGCATAAAAAGACATTTAGTCAGTGAGAGGGACAGTTGCTGGTGTCTGAGACCTCAGTCAGGGCCTCCAGGCTGCAGCTTCAGATCCTGAATGTATTGCTGGAAGGATTTGCTATGACACTTAGTCAGAATTTTCTGGGCATATCTGATTGGTCACCTCGAATCCCAGTTTTTCCCCCCTGTGCTGTACCCAGCTCCCTGCTTAGGCTACCACCCAGTCTGGCACTAAGATTCTCAGCACACCAGGATCAAACTCCAGTTTAGCCCACCCTCAGGAACTTCCCAACTTCCCCTCTCAGTCTATCAGCTTTTGTGGAGTTTGGTAGATGCTTGGTGACTCAGGGACAAGATATTTTTGTGTCTACTACAGGGGTGAGTCCATAACCTAAAATGTCAGATGGCTTCCTGCCTGGGAGCTTGGACCCTGACACCTCTGTCCTGACTGTACTCTGTGCAAGTCACCCATCTCTGGGCATTACTGGGCTGGTCCCAATTACAGCAGCAAATTCACTGGCTTCAGGAAGAGTCGGGCACTGGGATAAGAGTACTCTAAGGGTGGACCAGCTGAGTTTTCTTCTGAAGTCTGTATCTCACAGACCTTTACCAGAGAGGCCAGGTCTGTGGTTAGAGGTTGCCTAGCACCTCGGCTGGTGAAGAAACTGTGATCAAAGTTGGGACTGTGGCTAACCTGTGTTGACATGGTTGAGGTTGCCTGTCCCATACCAACAGCATAAACTTTGCCTGTTGTCTACTCTTCCCATGGCCTGACATGGTCACATGGAAATCACGTGGGAATTTATAGAGCCCATAGTTTGCAGGTAAGAAGGGTGAGCTGAGCTGATGCTCACATATGAAGAAGCTGGAGACATGTGAAGCCATGTCTGCTAACCCCAAATCCTTCAGCTCCAGGTCATCTTACTAAAAAGCCAGTTCATGTGCTGGCCTGGTCCAGACGCCAGTTTCCTTGAACTATCTGCTGGCCGATTGTCCTGCTGTCCTGGAGTGTTCAGCTTACTTCTTTCTTGGCTGTTTCCATTGTGTATAGCTGGTTCCCAAGGGATCAAGGGAAATCTCTGTTCATGAGCTTGTAATGCATATAATGACACATGAGAACTATAGTATGTTTAATCGGATGCCCAAACTGTGCTCCCCAGCAGTGCGGCTTTCTTTGCAGTAGCTGTCAGATGGTGTCTCTGAAGCCTGCTCCCTCACTAAGGGTTTGCATGAAACGACACTCCTCACTACCACAGCACTGTGTTTCTTTTTTAGAGACAAACTTTTTTCTTTTTTTAAACGTAGGTCATTTGGACACCAACTTTGTAGCTCTCCTGCCTTGGCTCCTTAAGTCCTGGGTTTTAGGGGCTTGTGCCACCATGACTTCTCCAGACCTTTGTCACAGTCTGTAGGAGAGAGGTTACATCAGGGTTGGGAAAACAGTTTTTTTTTTTAAAAAAATTTATTCTATGTATTTTGGTGACTTTACCTTCATGTATATCTGTGTACCATATGAATGCCTGGTGTCCAAGGTGGTCAGAAGAGGATTTCAGATCTCTTGGAGCTGGGGTTACAGATGGTTGTGAGCTACGATGTCGGTGCTGGGAGTTGAACCTGGGTCCCCTAGAAGAGCAGCCAGTGTTCTTCACCTTTTTCCATCTCCCTCTAGCCCCTGGATTACTCCCTTACTGGGCCCAGGACCTCCTTCTGGAGCAGCAATGCCCTTGTCTGGGTAGCTCAGACAAATCTGAGATAGTGTTTTCACATCCCTTGAGGACAGGAAGCAGAAGTGACCAGGGGAATGAATGAGCGTCAGCAACAGCGGGGGTGGAGGGGTGGAGTAAAAACAAGCTCTTTTCATGAGCTTCCCAGTTTTCCACACATGAAGTTCTGCTGACCCCTTTTCCCATCTTCCTCACACAGGGGAAACGATCAAAATTATCATTGAGGAGTATGTGCAACACTTGAGTGGCTACTTCCTGCAGCTCAAGTTTGATCCGGAGCTTCTGTTCCGAGCCCAGTTTCAGTACCAAAACCGCATCGCCGTGGAGTTCAACCATCTCTATCACTGGCACCCACTCATGCCCGACTCCTTCAAAGTGGGCTCGCAAGAGTACAGCTATGAGCAGTTTCTATTTAACACCTCCATGCTGGTGGATTATGGTGTCGAGGCATTGGTGGATGCCTTCTCCCGCCAGAGGGCTGGCCGGGTAAGCTTCAGAGAAACAGAGGGGTCTGCTCTGGGAGCCAACAGACTTGATCCAAAACCCAGTTTTCTCATCTGTGGGATGAGCATAGTGTTGCTTACTTTTTTTTTTTTTTGAGACAGAGTTTCCTCTGCATAACCACCCTGACTATCCTGGAACTCACTCTGTGGACCAGGCTGGCCTTGAACTCACAGAGATCCACCTGCCTCTGCCTCCCAAGTGCTGGGATTAAAGGTGTACGCCACTGCCTGCTCATAGTGTCACTTCTATAGGTGGCTGTAAATATCTCTTTAGGAATTCTCTCATTCAGGTGACAGTACCAGGGTTTATTAGTCACTTTCATGTTACTGTGTCTCAAATACCTTACAGAAGAAACTCAAGGGAAGAAGGGTTATTTTGGCAGTGTCACAGCAAGGAAGACACTGGCAGAGTGACCCTGTCTGTGGCAGCAGAAGCTCAGGGCAGAGGCTGTTCACATCACATCAGACAAGGAAATAATGAGATGGAACCAAAGGCTGAGATGTAGCCTTTAAAGTCTGGCTTCTAGTGACCCATTTTCTTCAGTTTGGCCATACCTTCTAGAGGTTTCACAGTGTTCCCAATAGTACCACCATTTGGGGAGCAAGTGTTTAAAATGCAAACCTATGGGATATGTTTCAGGTTCAGAACAGCACAGACACTACTCCAGATGCTTGGGATGTGGTAATGAACAAGATTGACATGGATGGTTCTTCACCCTGTCTCTTTGGCACGTACACCATAAAAGGAAAACAGTCCAATGACAGCTAACATCATTCGAGCTAGCACCAGGACAGGTGCTTGCTTATGTCCTCAGAATGACAAGATGTTGAGGACAGGACTATATTTCAGAAAGCCATGGTACTCTGTCAACCCAGAGTTGGGTGTTAGGGCTACGGCAAAGATGGGCAGGGATTCCCCCTGGAGAGGGGTGGTGATGGTGACAGGAGATGATTATGTTCCAGATGGAGAGGACAGCATGTGCAAAGTCTTGAGGGTCAGAGGGCTTGGAATCTGAGGGACATGAGGGCCCTATTAGGATCTGGTAATATACATGTCAAAATGCTTTTTGAGTTCTGTATTTCCTTTCAGCTGAATTGTGTCTTACCCCAAATTATCATGCTATGATCCTAACCCTCAAGACCTCAGAATAACATTTGGAGATACTGTCTTTAAAGAGACAATTAAGACTAACTAGGAAATTGGTGTGGGCACCAATCCAATGTGACTGGGATCCTTGTAAAATAAGGAAATTAAGACAGACTTGTCCAGAAGGAAAGCCATGTGCAGACACAGGGAGGCAGTGGCTACCTATAAACCAAAAAGGCTGGCTTCAGAAGGGACCAAGCGTCAGACACACTAGTCTTCACACTGAGACTAAGTTTCAGTTAATTGAGACACTTATGTCATGGTCCTGGCAGATGAATGCATTCTCTTGGGATTCTTAGTCAACCCCTCTGAAATCACTCCTTCCATACAGCTGGAAGCTCCCCATTCTTTACCTTGTCTTGTCTTTGCTTCTTTGTCTTCACTGTTCCCTAGCCCACAGGAAGCTGTGACACTTAGTGGGTTTATATTTCCTCCTGGTAATTTGACTGTAATTAGCATTTGCTGCCCCCTGAGTACCCTCTGCTCTTTGTGGGGACATGGGTGTGAGATGGGACAGAAGCCTTTGTGTGGGGCTGTGTGACTGCTAAGTGTGTGGAAGGTCTGGGTTTTGAAACTGGGAGAAGCTAGCAGCTGTTGACTCTTAGGGTGTTAAAAAGGCGCAGAGGCAGGCAAAGCAGTCCTTTATCCAATGAACATCATGATGGCCACTGTGTGATGTTGCCATGTGACTGGCATTGTGACAACGCTTTATTTTACTACAACATATCAGGCAGATGCTTCCACACTCCCCATGTTTGCATATGAGGAAACACAAGCAGAGTCTGTTCTTGTGTTTGCATGCCAGGGTTTCCCAACAAAATGCTTCAAAGTGGGTGGCTTAAGATAAAAGAGACATGTCCTTCACTGTTGAGTGGCCGCGTGGCCACTCTCTCTGAGGGCTCTAGAGAGGAATCGGTTCTTAGCCTTTCTCACTAGACTCCCACAGTCCTTGGTTAGTTCTTGACTTGTAGAAGAAGTGTCACTCAACTGTCTGCCTCCTCCTCTTGTCACATAGTGTCCTCTCTATGTCTCTGGGCTGGGCACAGAGGTACACTGTAATTCCAGTACTCTGGAAGTGGACGTAGGAACACCAGGTCATTTAAGCTCCTGGGCTAGTTCTAGGTCAGCATGGGTTACATGAAACCCTGTTTCAAAAACTTGAAAACAAACAAACAAGACATCACTCTTCCCTAATCAAGCATGACTTTATTTTGTCTACACCAGTGAAAACTATATAGTTCTATTCATAGGGAATACATCTAAGACTTCTTCCCAAATGGATGTCTGAAATGGTAGAGTACTGAACCACATTCATACTTTTTCCTATACATATGAACTGTGGTGGTGAAGTTTAACTTATAAATTAGGTACAATAAGAGACATAGTAATAGTAGAAACATTGAACATATGCATAATAATTTTCTGTAATAAAGTATATAGTGTGATTTTTCTCTCTCAGTGGTGTTCAGTACTCGCCCCTCAGGATAATGTGAGCTGATATTGTATCTATGTGAGGACATGGGGTGAGATGAATGACACAGGTATATGATGCTTAGTTTACTGTGTAGGGCTTACCTGTGCATAGCACTTCGATATCATGACAGTTGACCTGATAACTGACAGATGCCAGATGATTGACAAGCCAGGGATCTTGTGCAGTACAGACATGCTGAACGAAGGCATGATTCACATTCTGGGCAGGATCGAGAGACTCCTCATTAGATTTCATCATGCTACTCAGAATAGCATGCAATTTAAAACTTAGGAATTGTTTATTTCTGGAATTTTCCATTAAATATTATCAGATTATAGTTGCCTGTGGGTGATGGAAAGTGGAAAGTGTGTAAAGCCAATCCACCAGCAAGGTGAGACTATTACATTTTCAGCTAAGGTCACATTTATGGGTGCTGCAGGTTAGATAGTGCATCATTGGGTGGGGGCACAATTCCAGCCACACAGTTTGGTATGGGCAGAGCTGGGGTTGGAACCACTCTCTGCTTGCTGTTCCAAGTTTGCTTTGCTCTGAGTTGTATGATTTCAATTCAACTGTTTTTCTTTCCGGCTCAATTATAGTTGTTCAATCAAAACAGATCTCAGAAGTAGAGCTTCCTTTGAATTGGTGCCCTGTAACTATTATGACTTGTGTGTGTGTGTGTGTGTGTGTGTGTGTGTGTGTGTGAGAGAGAAGTCAGCTGTGAGTGCCACTCCTCAGGAACTGTTCACTTGACTTTTTAGAAAGGATCTCTTACTTGATCTGGAGCTTGCCAAGTGTGCTAAGCAGGCCGGTCCACAGTTCTGGGGATCCAGAGACCTTCTTTTTCACCTAGACCGTTTTTCTCTTTCAGCAAAAGCGATACTATCTCTTGGTGTGACTCCAAAGAGCTCCAGTCACTAGAAAGTGGAGTGTTGCACACTTCAGTGTTGGGGAAGCAGGCAGAGATAGAGCCAAACCACAGTGTCATGACCACTGAGCTGCACCCTACTCTCTGTCCTGGTTCAGAAAGAACTGGAGTTCTCCTTTTAGGACCTTACACAGGGCAGTTTGGCCTGGTTCTTAGACTGACAGCTGTGCTAATCTCTTGGCAGATTGGTGGGGGTAGGAACTTTAACCACCACATTCTTCATGTGGCCATGGATGTCATCAAGGAGTCCCGAGAGATGCGCCTACAGCCCTTCAATGAATACCGGAAGAGGTTTGGTATGAAGCCCTACACTTCCTTCCAGGAGCTTACAGGTAGGCGGCAGCCACTGCTTCCTGGACACAGTCTCTATCCTTGAGACATGCAAAGGAAGTGAGGGAGATCACAAGGACAGATCACTGGGATGGTGCAGATGGCCAGCACTGTGACTGGATGTTGTGAGGGAAGACAGTGAGTGTGGCAGCATCCTGCATGTTGAGACGATGAGGGATAAATAGGAACTTTCCAGGTTGGAAATAGAGAGAGAAGAACTTCAGGTATGGCAAGGAGAGAAACAAAGGCACAGAGGTGAAGATAGTAGAAGAGTCTGGGAGGACAGCCATAGATATGACCAGAGCAAGGGGCTTGTCTTGGGAGATGCCATGTGGTGAAGGGAGGTTGACACTGAACTTGGATCGTGGGTGCTGAAGGCATGGGTTTGGGCAGAGATAAGGCCTTGATATCTTCCTTGAGGGGATCAATACAGGCTGTTTTCTCTGTGTTGTGGTGGCCCAAGAATTAAGTCCAGAGAATGGGATGAGTTTGAGGTCACAAACTGTTTGGGGACCGATCTAGGCCTCTAGACCCTTTGTCACCACATAGTCTGAGTCAAAGTGCCTATCTGCTCTTTCTTTCCTAATTATTCCCTGATACCAGCAGGGCCAAATTTTAGGACATTTTCCCAGTTGACCAAATTGTTCTCCTGGGGTCTCTGTCATCCCTAGAGAAAAACTGAATCTAGAAGGTTCCATCCCCAGGTTGATCTTAACAAAACTGTGACTCTGACAGTAAGTTCTTGCTCTGCAGGAGAGAAGGAGATGTCAGCTGAGTTGGAGGAGCTGTATGGTGACATCGATGCCTTAGAGTTCTACCCGGGGTTGCTTCTGGAAAAGTGCCAGCCCAACTCCATCTTTGGGGAGAGCATGATAGAGATTGGGGCTCCCTTTTCCCTCAAGGGTCTCCTAGGGAATCCCATTTGTTCTCCAGAGTATTGGAAGCCCAGCACATTCGGTGGTGATGTGGGCTTCAACCTTGTCAACACAGCCTCACTGAAGAAACTGATCTGCCTCAACACCAAGACCTGCCCCTATGTTTCCTTCAGTGTGCCAGAGTCACCCGGAGACAATGGGCCTGCTATAGAGAGACCGTCCTCTGAGCTGTGAGGGGCATGGAGGCAACCTTCTGAAAGGATGCTGAGGTGAGGTAGATAGACTTTAGAGTTTGTTTCCTGGCTCAGGACAGCACTGAGAGAGCCGACAATTAGAAATTTGGATCTCACCCTTGTCTAGAATATTGTGATTTTGGCATTCTGGGATGCTGAATTCTTTGTTAACTCTTAAAAACTATAGGAGTGGTTTTTCACTGGCTTCCCAGAACTTGGCTCCTTGTTGACCACCCAGAAGGTTAGATTTCTTGTTGATTTGGAATATAGATGTGGTCTCACTCACCTTAATCCCAGCACTTGGGAGGCAGAGGCGGTTGAATCACTGTGAGTTTGAGGCCAGTCTGGTTTACATAGGGAGTTCTAGGCTAGCCACGGTTACACAGTGAGGCTCTATCTTCAAGCAAGCAAACAAACAAACAAGCAAACAAACAACTTTAGGTTTTAGAGTTCCTTAAAGAATCCCTTGAAAGGTAAAATGTTTCTTAATTTTCTTCCTAGAATCTGGGGCCCCTCTAGAATGTTGACTATCTGGTTGGTAACTCAGAAGGTCATGCTCCTGGTCAATGATCCATACCATGGGCCAGACTAGTCCAGATCTGAATGTCTAGAATGTGGAACTGGTTAATTCTCCTGTTCAGTGGAATGGACACAGAACAAAAGGCCCCAGTGTCCAACAAGGACTGCCTTGCCCACTCTGTTCCTATGCGGAAGGGAAAGTAAGATGCTGTTCTTAGGAGCCACACTTAGACCCTTTCCAGAGGTGTGGAGGGGACAGGTAGGAATCCACCACAGCTTTGTCCCCATCCAGGTCTTTACTTGTGGCAGCTGTTGTTCATGAAGCTAATAAAATTATCTTTCCAAAGTTGCCTGTTATGTATCTCTTTAAGTCACATCTGCAAGAAACACAGGCCAGGTGTGCCTGAGCTCAGCCTTACCCACAGGCCAGGTGTGCCTGAGCTCAGCCCTACCCACCAGCCAGGTGTGCCTGAGCTCAGCCTTACCCACAGGCCAGGTGTGCCTGAGCTCAGCCCTATCCACAAGCCAGATGTGCCTGAGCTCAGCCCTACCCACAGGCCAGGTGTGCCTGAGCTCAGCCCTACCCACAAGCCAGGTGTGCCTGAGCTCAGCCCTACCCACAGGCCAGGTGTGCCTGAGCGCAGCCTTACCCACAGGCCATGTGTGCCTGAGACGTGGCCCTGCCNACCCACAGGCCAGGTGTGCCTGAGCTCAGCCCTACCCACAGGCCAGGTGTGCCTGAGCTCAGCCCTACCCACAGGCCAGGTGTGCCTGAGCGCAGCCTTACCCACAGGCCATGTGTGCCTGAGACGTGGCCCTGCCCACAGGCCATGTGTGCCTGAGCTCGGCCCTACCCACAGGTCACAGGGGCCTACCTACAGACCAGGTGTGCCTGAGACGCAGCTCTACCCACAGGCCAGGTGTGCCTGGGGCCTACCCTCAGGCCAGGTGTGCCTGAGCCGTGGCCTTACCCATGCAGCCCTACCCTCAGGCCAGGTGTGCCTGAGGCGTGTCATGAGACTTTCCAAGGGTGTCCCTGGAGTCTGTCCTAGCATGTCTGCCTTTTCCTTTATGCTTCATCTCTATCTTTGTCAGTCTGTTCACCTAGAATATTAACTCCCAAGCCCTGGAGATGTAGCATGTAGTTCCTGTTAGCTGACTAAAATGGAATCCTCTTATAGAAGAGACAGGCAAGACCATGGACACCTGGGAAGAAGAGCACACTACTCTGTGCCAACTTTTCACACCTGATTCTCATTTGTTGTCACTGGGACAGTGCAGAATGGGTGGTATAATCTCAGAACTGTAGAATGGCCAAGTGACATGCCAGTCCCATAGAACCCAGAACCAGGTTTGGGAGCCAGTTCATCTCCCACCTGTTTGGCTCTGTGCCGGCTCTGGCCTCTGGTCGACACGAGAGACTCGGGTTTGGTGGGAAGGTGGCTTCCATTTTATGTGCTGTGTTGGCTGCTTGCTCATGACCAGTGCTTGTTTCTCTAGTGTTGACTGTGCACGGGGTACTTTGATGGACACGTGGCTGTGAGGGGCCAATTCTGAGGAGGCTTCTGCTCTTCAGAGCTCGTATTTCAACAGAGAGGGAACAGACAATGGGTACCACAGTGGAGATCTGGCTGTTGGCACCTTTTCTCTCTAGTCTTATCCTGGTTCCCCTTACCTTACTGCATAGATTCTATGGCAGTGAAGGTCAGAAAAAGCCTTTGTGCTCCACTCTTTGGCCCTAGCATACTTCCAGAACTGTAGCCATGGAAAGAGAGGGACTAGTCAGGGCCGGGCTGGAGGTCTTCAGGGCCGGGTCCTGTCCTTCAGAAAGCTTCTTCCTAATTGTCTAGTTAGGGGCCACTCTCAGCATTTCTTCCTGGCCCTGCTGCACACCAAGAATTTAATCACTGCCACTCCACTTTCCAACTCTTCCTAACATACAGATCCTTTGGGTGCCAGACATGACCAGCGAGCACTTGTGTCTTGTTCTTGCTTACCAAGTATCTGTTTCCCCCTTTCAATACCTGATTATTTGCCCATTTCTGGTCCTTTCTAATGTCAGTCTTTTAAAAACTTAATTAAAATATAAGTACTTCATTTTCCCCTCCCTCTCTTCCTTCCAACCCCCAGTGTCACACGTGTTCACTCTCTCAAATTCATGCCTCCTTGGCTATTATTGTTACATATATATATATATATATATATATATATATATATATATATATATGGATAAATTTATAGATAAAACCTGCTAAGTCAAATTAGTGTTTTACATACACACATACTTTTAGGGGTGACCTTTTTTTGATAGCTATTTATAGGCTCATTCCTGAGGAAGACTCAACAGTCATTAATTGCCTGTATTTCTTTATTTGGGCCCTGTGAGGTTTTCTCCATCCGCATCAGCATGCCATTTCTGTCTCTTTCTTATTAACAACCACACCCCAACCAGGGCTTCATAACGTAACCCTGGATGGCCTGAAACTAGCTATGTAGATTAGATTGGCCTTGAACTCGTAGAACTCTGTCTGCTTCTGCCTCCCGAGTGTGCTATATGCATGCTTTAATATCAGTTTTAACAATTATGTCAGGAGTGTATTCTGGCCAAAGGCAGGGATATGAATCCATGCCAGGCAGTCAGACATCCTGACCTTAACTGTTGGCCCCAGGAGTGTGTTCCATTGAGACTGAGATGGTGACTGACTCATCCCTGAAGCTAAAGCTAAGTACCCAGAAGATCATTGGCTCCTGCTTTGAAGAACCAGGGCAGTTGCATTTCCTAATCTCAAAACTTCAGCTTTTAAACTGAGTGTGGTGGTGGCGCACGCCTTAATCCCAGCACTGGGGGGGCAGATGCAGGCAGATCTCAGAGTTCTAGGCCAGCCTGGTCTTACAGGGGGAGTTCCAGGACAGCAAGGACTATGTAGAGAGATCTTGTCTCAAAAACGACTTCAGCTTTTCCTTCCACAGTGTGGCCTGTTTCAGCAGTTTATCTTTTGCTTGTATCAATGTTGATGTCTGTTGCTTACGACCAAACTGTGATGGCTATGAGGTGTAGAAGAGCCAGCATGGGTCTGCAGTCAGGCGGCACAACCAGATCACTGCTTTGGAAATAGTCTCTGATGGGTTGGGCAGAAGAGTGGATCAGAAAGACTTCATAGCTACACTCCAATGAAGAGATAGTGGCAGCTAGGTTAGGCTGTGATGGGGTGGGCTACAAGGGGATTGCTCTCTGGAGTGCAACTGCCTTGACTTTCTTAGCATTCAGCTCTGCATACATTTGAAGCAACTCACATTTATTTATTGTGTGCTCAAGTGTGCATCCACAGCTGGTGGGAGTTCAGTTGTTCTCTCATCATGTCAGCTCACCAGACACTGAGTTCAAGTAGTTATGCTTGGAGCCTGAACTGTTGCTCTGGCCTGGATAAAAGTTTCCTCAAACCAAACATGTTGGTTTAAACAAGAGGTCTCAGTCAAAGTGAAAGGAGGAACACTGGCACTCGTCCTGGGGTTTTGGGTTGGTGGGGGCTGGGCTGCAGGGACCATTGTGAAGACAGTCTCTAGATGCAGCTCGTATCTAGAACCAGCTGATTTTTAGCAAGGATTACTCTTGGTGGTGTAGGTGGGCTTGTTCTGTCAGTTGTAAGGCTTTTGGACGAAAGCCATGGCCTGCCAGTACCATCTCTGTGAGCCTCCTTCCTGTGTCTAGATTTCCAGCTAGCCAATGCCAACCATGGTGTGAGACCAACTGTCCATATAAAGATATTTTCCTCTGCATGTATTATACACCACTGTACCTTGTCAGGGTTGCTTCCCTGGAGGACTGCTCTTTTGCTTTCATTCAGGGTGGTCAGTACAAACAACAGAAGCCATGCTAGCCTTTCAGAAAATGAAAGGATGTAGTATAGGCTTTCATAGCTCACACAGACATTGACAGGACCAGAATCAGGTTTGGGAGCTTCTTGCCTAAGAACAGAGGCCTCTGGCCTGGAGGATGCAACTATCTCAGATCACATTCATGTTGCCAAAGCTTTACTGTTGGGTCTGGAAAGCTGGTGGTTATTCTCACTATCCTTGTTAGAAAATGGATTCTCCATGGAGCCTGCACCTCACTTCCTATTTTGGTCATGTTTATTTCATATATGATTGCTGGAGACAAGCTTATATGTCTGAACCCAGCTCTAAGAGAGGGTGAGAAAGTGACTCTTCTGACTGGCTTGGATCTTGGAGAGATCACAGACTCATCATGTGGGAAGTTACCTGTGATGAAAAAAGTATCCAAAGGGCTGGAAATATGTCCAGCTTTTTGTCTCTGTTTCCAGCCTTGGAACACTACAGAGGCCATCAGATGGTCCCACAGTTGACTGGGTGGGAGGTTGGTCAGTGGGTAAAAGGCTGCTGTACAAACCAAATGATCTGAGTTCAGTTGTTCAGAATGCATGTGAAAGCAAGCCAGAGAGAAACAGAGTGGTGTGTGTCTGCAGACAGAGTGGTGCGTGTCTGTAGACAGACAGAGTTGTGCGTGACTACAGACAGAGTGGTGTGTGTCTGCAGACAGACAGAGTTTAGCGTGTCTGCAGACAGACGGAGTGGAGCATGTCTCCAGACAGAGTGGAGCGTGATTACAGACAGACAGAGTGGTATGTGTCTGCAGACAGACAGACAGAGTGGAATGTGTCTGCAGACAGAGTTGTGCGTGACTACAGACAGAGTGGTGTGTGTCTGCAGGCAGACAGAGTGGAACGTGTCTGCAGACAGACAGAGTTGTGCGTGACTACAGACAGAGTGGTGTGTGTCTGCAGGCAGACAGAGTGGAACGTGTCTGCAGACAGACAGAGTGGAGCGTGACTACAGACAGACAGACAGAGTGGTGCGTGTCTGCAGACAGACAGAGTGGTGCGTGTCTCTAATCCCAGCACTCCTGGAAGTGCAGACAGACATGAGACTCCTTTCCTCCCCCCACCACACAGAAGCTCATGAGCCAGCTAGCTTGGAGTAATCTGTGTAGCAGTATCTAACAAGAGAGACCTTCCTCAAAAACGAGATGAAAGGTGAGGATTGACCCCCGTGATTGTCTTCTAACCACATACACTGTGGTATATGAACGCTCTCACACACAATCACAAATACATACACACTAAATCTATATATTTAATCTTAGTGTGTATGTTCAGGTGTGAGTGAGTGTTGGTGTGTGCATGCTAAGATCATGTGGAGATCAGAGGACAACTTTCAGGAGCTGATTTTCTGCTTCCATCATGGGAAGGGACACAGGTCACACCATGCATTCTAAGTAAACCTGTACTTACTGAGCCATCTTACTAGCCACAAGCAACATTAGAAAAAGAAAAAGTAAAATTAAGTTGTTTTAGTTTGGGAATGCAAGGAGGTATTTCCTCTCTACCCTCTTACACCAACTCTATTGGTTTTATTTGAAGTTGATTCCACCCCCAGGCTTGGTTAAGTATTTCTTTGTCTCTCTGTGTTTATGCTTCTTAATAAACATATTTGTGAGTCATTTGCACAACTGAAGGTTTGGTATTTTGGGTTTGGGAGCAACCTGGTCATATGACCTTACAGACTTCCAAGGCAGGTCCCCGCTTACCAGCCCAGGCCCTTGTAGTATAACATCCTACACAGAGTCTAAGTACACACCTTGATGAGTTTTTACTCATCTGGCCAGCAAGAACATCAAGATGTAGACATTTTCAGCATTCTGGAGGTCTCTTTCGTGCTCTTCTGTGGTCAGGAACACCAAAGCTAACTGCTATTGTAACTCCTACCACCAGGTTAGTTTTGACTACTTACAAACTTCATTCAAATATTGTCACATGGTGTGTTCTTTTAGTGTGTCTGGCTTCTTATTATCATAGGTATCTGTTTTGCTGTATAAATATTTTATGTGTATGCATGTAGTCACCTGTTGATGACCATTTATGCTGTTTCCACTCACTTATCATGTAAGATGGATCCTTCTTTTATTCAATATCTACTTCCACGTCTCCTTTGCTCTGGGGGCTAGTGGAAAGAGAAAATGGATCTCCTGGCGGGAGGGAAGAGACTACATTTATAGGAGTCTGCCCTGAAGAGGATTTCCTCTGCCTGCCACATGTGCTCCACTGCCGGCCACGAAAGCTCCACTGCCAGTCACGTGTGCTCCACTGCCGGCCACAAAAGCTCCACTGTCAGTCACGTGTGCTCCACTGCCGGCCATGTGTGCTCCACTGCCAGTCACGTGTGCTCCACCGCTAGCCACGTGGACCCTTCCTGACAGTACTGTGAGCAGGGTTTTTCTGTTTCATGAGGACCAAATTGAGGTTTGGAAAATTCAGACAACTTGGGACAGGGGAGATGGTTCCATGATTAAGGTGCTTGCCATATAAGGCTTAGGACCCAAACTCAGGCCCCCAGAACTCAAGCAAAGCTAGACACACCCATAATTTCAGGAGTCTATGGTGGGATGGGAGGAAGAGATGGAGACTGAAGAAACTGTGGACACTCTCAGGTGGGTAAGCTTGACAGACATAGTATCGAACAACAGCATCACTGTTTCAAACAAGGTGGAAGGTGAGGACCACCCCAAGGTAGCATGTGCATCACGGGGCACAGATGACCATACTCACACATATGAACATGCCTACACACATTAAAAAAGAAAAGGAAATTAAAAAACAGAAAACTTGCTCAAAGCCAGACATCTCTGAAATGTCAAGGGTTGATGATGGTCTGATAGGCAGTGGTTACATTCCCAGGTATGGACTTGTCCCGCCTGAGCCTCACCCAGGTCATCCAGAAGCTGAATCACAGCGGACAATGGGAGAACAGACAGGGCTGAGGTGTGGCAGCCTCAGAAGTGTTAGCTCACTGCAGAGGGTTCTGTGCAGCCTCAGATGGAGCTCTGGGTTCCATATCATGCTGGCCTGCGGTTGTGCTTCCCTCAGTGGGTGGGACGTTTCTTTCCTCTTCCATGACTCATTTCTTCCAGGCCTGCTATCTCCTTCCACATCTGTGACTTTCACTGTGCACACCAAGTGACCATGACGAAGTTCGCTGAGTACAGCTGGTTCCCTGGAGCCTGGAGAGTGGTGCCCTTTGCTTCCTCTGCTCTGCTCTCCCCTCCTCGCAGCCAGCAGTGACACTGCTGATGCAGGCGCTGCCTTTTTCACCATGGCACACTCAGGTGCCCACTTTTGTCTTGCTTCTCAGTTCTTGCTCTCATAGGAGAAATTTCTGGCTGGTCCTAACTACCTCCTACTCCTCTTCATTGCTCCTTGGGTTTAAATGCAGATATAGTAGTGGTTCATCTTTTATTGCAGTAAAATACATGTAATATAAACTGACTGTTTTACTCTTGTTTTTGAGGTGTGAGGATCAAACCCAGGGCCTCATGTGCGCTAGACAAATGTTCTATCCCTGAACCATATTCCCACTCCCTTTAATCACTTAGCAGTGTGTAATGGTGCACCATTCAGGACATTAATAATATTGTGCAATCATCACCGATATCTAGCCCCAGAACATTTTTGTCATTCCTCAAGGAAGCCAGTATCCACTAAACAGTCCCTCTTCCCGTTCTCCCCTTCCAGCCTCTGGTGACCATTAATCGTTCTGCTTGACTGTTCTGAGCACTCCCTGCATGCCAGGCATTGTGCTAATCTCGCTGTACACATATCTTAAGGTTTGGGCGAATGGCTCTGGGTTCTTCCACTCACAGGTAAAAGAAATGGGACCCAGAGAGAAAAGACAAATGCATGGTCATAAGGCCTGTAACTGGCAGAATCTGGACCAGAACGCCAAACCCAGTGCCATTTCTACCCTGTGTTAAATGATGAGCAAGCTCTGAGAACTTTCCTGGGATAAACATAAATGACGTAGGTCTGGCTGATTTCAAAGCCCACATTGCTCCATTATGAAAGAATATTCCTTCCATTCCACCCCAAAGGTCAAGCAGGAACAAAAAGATGGAGCACAGATTCAAATGACTTATGCCCTAGGAATTTTCCAGGATCTGGGATGTTGATAATGAGATAATGAGACCCAGGACATTGTCGGTTGCATTTGCAAACTGTGGGATGGTGTTCAGGTAAGAAAAAGGGGATCCTTGTATGCTACTGACTAAGGGGCCTTGGGAGAGAGAGGTTGATATGACCTGGGCCAGATGCTTGGTGTGCAGTGAAAATTCTCTACTCAGGAATTTGGGCTTCTGGTTACTGCAACTATGAAGACCGACTTTCTATATGGCTATAGAAATGACAGCACCACTGCACTAACATGAATAAAATTAAATTGAGAAAAAAAGAAAGAAAGATAGAGAAAAGGAGAACACATGGAAGTATTTATTTAGCGGAGATATGGCTGCAATGTGATCAGGGCAGATTTTTTATTCCTGACATCTTGCTACTAGGGCAAATCTCTTTTGGATGACCCATCCTTCATCCTTCAATAATCATATTAAAATGTACCAATGTATCAATTTAGTTTGCATATGTATAATTTATATGTGTATACTCTACATGTGCATGTATATCATTTATACATGTAAGGCTATTTGTAGTGGATTAACATTCCATTTTGTAAGTATTTATAATTTTGTTTCATTTTGTTTTAGTATTTTAGAAAAATACATATTTTTTTTCCAACTCTCAGTCAATTCTGTAAGCCTTTGAGGAACTTGGTAGACCAGAGACACTGAGCCCACAGGCTTCTGACATAACCTGGCTCTGTGGGTCTCTTTGGGTGAGCATCCTTGATGGGTAGCCTTTGTTTACTCTGTGGAATCTTGTCACACAGCCAGACTAGAGCTCAGAGGAGAGAGTCCTGTATAATTGGAAAAACACTGAGCTATGTTCCTCAATCAACTGTTCCAAGGAAAAGTTCTTACATGCTTATGGCAGAGCTTGTAGCTGCCATTCAAAAATGACAGCCAAATCAGTAGCAAATAAAGGGAGGGGGCAGAGAGTCTCACCATGGAATGGGCTTATAACCACTTGCAAGGTCCCAGCCACGTGTGAGCATGACTTTGCTAGCAGAAGTGCAGAAAACATGTGAACTATCACAGATTTGAAGCACAGGGACTTATTTTACAGAACATTTCATCTCTTTTGCTGTGTAGTGACTGTGAGCAACTTAGAGGAGAAAGGATTTATTTCAGCACACAGTTGCAGGTCATGGGGAAGCCACAGCACAGCCAAGAACAGAGAAGAATGAATGCGCCCATGCTTACTGCTTGCCTAGCTTTCTCTGCCCTTATACAGGTCAGGTTCCCAAACTGGGAACTGTGCTGCCCACTTTCAGACTGGATCTTCCCACATCAGTTAACTACCTTCCCCAAACATGCCCACTGAAAATTTCTTCCCAGATGATTCTAGATCATGCCAAATTGACATTTTAACAAATCATTACAATAGCTGCAACCTATTTCACACACAGTAAGCTGCTCAGTGTAAGCTGCATTTAACCCACGAGGCGTTTACCAGCACAGGGACCAAGTAGCCCGCCCTTAACCTTTGTAGGGATGACATTACATTACGAACACGCTTTGTTTCTTACTTCTCTTGCCCA
The DNA here is from genome assembly GCA_028555095.1 of Dicrostonyx torquatus. Lineage (NCBI taxonomy): Eukaryota > Metazoa > Chordata > Mammalia > Rodentia > Cricetidae > Dicrostonyx > Dicrostonyx torquatus. The sequence goes on along the minus strand of JAQHUG010000401.1, from coordinate 169,902 downwards.
ATGTCCTGTCTCATGAAATTATCCATGTTCTGTTTATCAGTAGTTTTTTTCTTTTAAAACCCTGGGCAGTGCTCCATTGTGTAAACATACAGTAATTTGTTTGTTCCTGTATTTGGTGATGGACGTTTAGACTGTTTCTTGTTTGGGCTATTATATACACATCAACTATGAACATTTGATGCAAGGTCTTTGTGGATATATAACTTAGTTTCTGTTGAATAAATATTTGGAGGAGAACTGCTGGGGTTATGTGGTAGGTATGTGTGTAGCCCTATAAGAGACTGCTAAATAGTTCTCCCAGATGGCTGTGCTGTGCTTACCCTCAACAGTGGGTAAGAATTCTGGACATTCTTCATCAGGCAGTACTTGGTTAGAGTACTCTTAAAAGGGAGATTTATTTTATTATTATTTTTAAGCAATACACTATTCTTTGAGATTTTTAAAAATGTATATCTGTGTTTTGCCTACACATATGTCTGTGTACCACATGCATACACACAGTGCCTGCAGAATCCAAAAGAGGACATTGGATCCCTTGAAACTAGAGTGACAGACTGTTGTTAGCCACCATGTAGGTGCTGAGAATTGCAATCTGACAGTGCACCATCTCTTTAGCCCTGATTTTATTACCTTTAATAATGTGTATGTGTTTATGTTTGCATAAATATGTGTATGTGAGTACAGTGCCTGAGGAGGTCAGAGGAGGGTACTGGATCCCCTGGGACCTGGAGCCACCATACCAGGTTATGTCTCTCTTTATATGCTGTGTCTTTCTGCAGCTTTGGTGACTTATTGAGTTGTGTCCTTATCACTGGTGTAAGTTATAGGATTGCAAATGTTTTATACTAGTTTCTGCCTTGCTCTTTGGTTTCTTTTTAAATTTTCTAAAATTATATTTAATTATTTGTGTGTGTGTGTGTGTGTGTGTGTGTGTGTGTGTTTAGGTCAAAGGACAACTCAAAGGGGTTAGTTCTTTCCTTCCACCTTGTGGGTTCTGGGATCAAACTCAGGTGTCAGAGTTGGTGGCAAGTGCCTTTACCACCAGATCCATCTAATTGTCATTGTTCTTGACAAAGTCTTGCTATGCAAAGACTTTGAGACTTGCCTGAAACTTATTATCCTTCTGATTTTATCTCTTACGTGTGGAGGTTGCAGTGTGTACCATCATGCCTGGCTTTTGATTTTCTCAGGCTAACTCTAAAGAACAGAACTGTAAGACATTTTAATAAGGTCCAACTGTCCCTATCCCCAGCCCTCTCCTCTCCAATTTCCTCTTCTCCCCTCCCCTTGAGTCCACTCACTCACTCATTTATTTTTTTGCCTTTAGGTGTTTGTATATTATCAACCTCCTGACCCCAACTCTATGTTCTCTCTACTTCAAAATAAAAACAAAAGGAGGAAACAATAACCCAGACAAATAAAACCAACAAAGCAAAGCTGCACAAATAAGCATGGAGTCCCTTTTGTGTTGTTCAACTGCTCCTGGATACGGAGCCTGCCAGGAGTGTTATCAATATACCCAGTGACTGATTCTCTTTTTCTTTGTGGTTAGTGGTGGGATTGGTGTCCACTTCTCCTTCTGTGTGCGGGGACTTTGTCTGGTTTGAACTTGTGCATGCTGTCATAGCCCCTGTGAGTTCATGTGTATCAGCCCTGTTGTGTTTGGAAGACACCATTTCCTTGGAGTCAGTCACCACTTCCAGCTCTTACAATTTTTCTGCCTCCATTCTACATAAATTCCTAAGCCTCAAGGGTAGGGATTTGATAAAGATGTCTTGTTTAGGGTTGACTGCTCCAAAGTCTCTCACTCTCTGTGCATAGTCCAGTTGTGGGTCTCTGTTAATTACCATCCAGGGAAGAGAAAGCGTTTTTGAAATATGATGCCTTAGCCATTGTTCTTTTGCTGTGAGGAGACAGCATGATCAAGACAACTTCTACAGAAGAAAGCATTTAGTTGGGAGCTTGCTTACAGTTTCAGAGGTTTAGTCCATTATCATTATGGTGAGAAGCATGGTGGCAGACAGACATGGTGCTGGAGAAGTATCTGAGAGCTACATCCTGATCCACAAGCAGAGAGAGAAAGAGAACTGGGCCTGGTATGGACTTTTGAAGCCTCAAAGCCCACCCCAGTGATATACTTCCTCCAACAAGGCCACACCTACTTCAACAAGGCCACATTGTCTAATCCTTCTTAAATAGTGCTGTTCCCTGATTACTAAACATTCAAATAAATGAGCCTATGGGGACATTCATTCCCTCCAGTAGCCTACAAAGTACCTTCCAGTACCATGAACACTTGTTGGTAGGGGTGAGGCTTTTAGTTGGGCACTAGCTTGATTTATACATGTTCAGTGACATAAATAAGTTGTGTCTTCAGAAATAGGGATTTATCATTAGATAGCCATCAGCTGATAAATGGATAATTAAAATGGGGTACATTTACATTATTCAGTTGCTAAAAAAAATGATGCCAGGAAATTTGTCAGGAAATGGATTGAGCTAGAATCATCCTGAGTGAGGCAACCAAAACACAAAGATTGCATATTTTCTTTTATATGCAGATGTTAGCTTTTAAGCTTTAGTCTTGTGAATTTCATTTGAAACAACCACAGAGGTTAGGTAGCTAATAAAGGACCAGGGGGAGAAGGGGATCTTCCAAGGAAGGGGAAATAGTGTACCGTGCTGTGAAGAGATAAAGGGAACTAGAATAGAGGACTGAATGGGGAGGGGATGAGAAGGCAGAATAAAGGAGGAATATGGGAAGGGACAACTGACACCAAAGGCCTTTTGAAAAGTCAGAAACTTATTACTGTAGAAGTTTTCTAAAATATACATATACATAAAAGAAATTTAAATGGAGTCATCGTATAGTGGGTAGGACAATGCCCCAACTAGATATCCTATGCCATCAGTAAATCCTCCAGTGTCAGGAATAGATTACATCTTGTTGAATTCCCCATACCTAAATATTACAAGTTATTGACAAGGATGTTGGTTAACCATTATGCTTGATTGTCTATGCCTAGCCA
>JAQHUG010000401.1:139001-151124 GCA_028555095.1 Dicrostonyx torquatus | reverse complement strand
AAGCCGGGGCCAAGGTCCCAGCCCTGCTGCAGGCCAATTCCTGTGGGGAACCAGGGCCCCGTCAAAGGGGAGCCTTGCCCAGGGACACTCTGGGGTGTGGGACACAGAAAAGCCTGGGGAGGGGGGAAGGGGGTCTCCCAATTGAGCAGAGCACCTGGGGGCTAGAGTTTGGTCTTACCCCTCAGTTGAGCTGGTGGATCTGAAGCTGTGGCCCACCACAGCTCTTATAAAGGAAATAATTTGATTGGGCGCTTGCTTACAGTTCCAGGGTCATCATGGTGGGGAACATGGCAGCAGGCATGGCAGCATGGAGCTGGAGAAATAGCTGAGAACTACATCCTGATCGAGAGAGAGAGAGAGAGAGAGAGAGAGAGAGAGAGAGAGAGAGAGAGAGAGAGGCCGTTTCTGAAACCTCAAAGTCCACTTCCAGTGACATAGCTCCATTTAAGGCCACATATTGTACTCTTTTTCAAACAGTGCCCCTGGTGACTAAGCATTCAAATATATGCACCTATGGGGTTGTTCTTACTCAAAGTACCACAGTCTAAAAATGTTCAGAACAGCACCACCTATTGGGGACCAAGTGTCCACACACATTAGCCTGTGGAGGACATTTCACACTCAAACCACAACACTTAGGACTTTGTTTTCAGTCTGACATTAAAATTCAGGCTGTCCTGGAACTTGCTATGTAACCAGACTGATCTCAAAGTTTGACAACCCTTCCTCATCCTTCCTCAGCCTCCTAAGTGCAGGCACTACATAAGCATCTTGTCTCCAAAATTAATTCTTAATTAGATAATTTATATAATATTTGCTTCACAAAAATAGACATTTTAAATTAAACTATAACCTTAACAAAACAAAATCCATACTAATAAAGAAAGCCTATGTGACTGCGAGGTGTCTCATCTAACAGGGAGCTGGAGTTCCTTCCATTAATTCCATGGAGAGATGACTATGTTCCTGTCTAGGATTTTTGCTTTTTCCTGTTGCATTTCTCTGCTTTCCTTTTTCTTCCATTGCCACTCCCATTTTTAAAATAATCCTTGACAATGACATTAAGTTGCATACATCACTCCTAAAGTCAAATTTGCTTTCTTCTTTGACTAACACAGACCTGTGAAAAGTATCAGAGATTACAGTTTATTTCAAAATAACTTCTTATTCAGGTGAACATTTCAAGCCTCTACCTTATTTTTACTAATATTCTGACTTAGTTTATGTCATGAGTTGAATTCATTCCCCAAAATTTCATAAATTGGAAACTTAATTCTCAATAGATTGGTGGTATTTGGAGGTACAGCCTTTGGGAGATAATCAAAATTAGATGAGGTAATGAGGGTGGGGCCCTTATTATGGATTAGTGGCTTCCTAAAGAGAGGAAGAGAGATCAGTGTTGAGCATGTGCTGTCTTTTTTTATGTCAGCACACAAGGTCTTCACTAAACACGAGTGTCTTGATCTTGACTGCCACAGCCTCTACAACTGTGAGACACAAATTCCTGTTCTTTAGTAATCTCCCAGTCTGTATTACATTATAAGAACAGGAAACAGACAAAACAGCTTACTAATTCTGTCTTCCAGCAATCCTGTTGTAGAGGGAACATATTGGTTATTAAAATAATGACAGTTTCCTAATCTTCCCAACAAAAATGCTATTTTCTTATCCCCCATAGATAGTGATCTGTAGAAACCATTGCTTCACAAATTCTAGATTACTTCTAATCTAGGGCATGACTTGCCTTCATACCCTAAGGATATATACTAACTCAGGTGTTTCCCGGGAGCACAGCCTACCTGGGGAATAATCCAATGCAGATCCTTAATGTACTCAAACCTAGGGCACCTAGGGAGCTCCCTTCTAAGACCCTCTGACTGAGGAGTAGCATGAAGTGCCATGCACATCTCTCATCATGCCCTATGCCATGGTTGAGGCTGGCTGGTGTCTTGCCTGAGCCTGGAACACATCTGGCTACTGTTGTTTAAGTGGCAGATGCCAAGGTTAGCAACACGGCGATTGTTCTTCCTAATTGGCATAGGTTTTCTTACCCTGAGTTATTGACAAGCAAGATACTGAGTCTGTTTAGTAAAGCCTATTATCCAGCCAAATACCCTTTCATTGTATTTTTGGGCCACTTGCCATGCTCAATCAGTCTCTTGGAAAAGGACTCCCTCTAGTGGTGAGTCTTCAGGAAAATCATGTACCTGGTGCCTCACACAGATTCTCAACCTCCCAGGTATTATTTAGCACAATGAACCAACATGGAATCTGTTATTATGAGTGTTGCTGCCAAGCACACTTGTGGTACCAGTTTAATTCAAATAAACTTTGTGATCCAAAACTGAACTGTGCTTTCAAGAGACTGCTCTTTAATTCCTGGTGTCATCTAGTTCAACTATCCCAAATTCTTGGAAGTTTCAGGTGGAAGTCATTATTGGGCATCGTATATTTCATCAACATTGACTTGCATTGTTTTCCATTTGTTGCAGTTGAAGGAGCAAGCTAGACCCCAGTGAGTCTAGTCATCCCTGGGCTAACCTGTTTTACGCCTTGGTGTCCAGTTGTCTTTCAAACCTTGCCTTATCTCAAGGACATTGCATTTCTTTTAAAGCTGAACTTCAAGGTCTGTACCTTGAATGGACTTAATCTTAAGTGTTCTCCACTCTTACCTACCTGGTCTACAGTCTAAGATCCTAGTGGCCTTCTCAAACTGAATAGTATCAAATGCTACAGGTAGGCTTGGGGACTTAGCTCAGTAGTAGAGTGCTTGTTGAACAAGCCCAACATTCTAGTTTTGGCCCTCAGCTCCAGAAAAAAGTGAAAGAGCCACCTGGATTCAAATGCTGTATATACACTCTATGCTTTTCTTTCCACACACATACATGTAATAAAGTCCATAAGACCCATGTAAAAGTGCAGCACACCTTTACGACTTCCTTTTGGCACATCTCAAACACTACATTGCATGTTGGGGCCATCGTTGCATAAGATAAGGGTTATTTGAGTGCAAGCACAGTGGGCCCACAGCAGCGTGTCTGATAACCAACAGCATTACCCAATGACTAATGGGCGGGGAATGTATACAAGTGTGGATGTGCTGGACAGAGGGATGAGTCATGTCCAGGGCAGGGTGGACCAGGGCAGCAGAAGATTTCATCATTTTACTTACAACGGCCCATCATTTAAAGCTTAGGAACTGTTTATTTCTGGATTTTTAATGTAAATATTTTAGCTCAGAGCTGGCTGTGCACACCAAAACCATAGGCAGTGAAAACTCGGATGAAGGAGTGATCCTCGACTGTGGTGGCTTGTGGTCCAAAATGGCTGAAGACTTCCTTTGAGTCTCTTTTTTGATCAGCTTCTTCAGCTTTGCTTGAGATGTAGCATGAGTGTCTTCACCGGCAAGGGCAGTATCTGGGAATTTTTTCAGTGTCCAGTACAAATCCATCTGTAAATCTGTGTATTGTCCCTTGGTGCTGCTCTCAGGCTCTGTGCTTTCTAGTCTGACACATTATTTTACATTGAAAATGTTTTCTATCCCTGTATTTTCCACCAACACATTTACTGCCCTTTGGGGAGGGGGATTGAGGCAGGGTTTCTCTTCGTAGCTTTTGCTGTCCTGGAACTTTCTCTGTATATCAGGCTGGCTTTTAACTTATAGAGATCTGCCTGCCTCTACCTCTCAAGTGCTGGGATTGAAGGCATGAGCCATCACTCAGGCTTCCTTTTCTCTTTGTCTTTCTTTCTTTCTTTCTTTCTTTCTTTCTTTCTTTCTTTCTTTCTTTCTTTCTTTTCTTTCTTTCCTTCTTTCCTTCTTTCCTTCTTTCTTTCTCTTCTTTTAGGTTCAGCAAGTGAAAGTGTACTTCAGACAACAGATCAGTACTCTATTAGCCTGCAGGCTGGGCCTTCATTCCACATCCTTATTTGATCTCTCTCTCTCTCTCTTTTTTTACAAGCTACTAAAATTACAAAAATAACAGCTATAAATTCTCTGTCTCTGGCATATAAAAACTGAGCCAGAAGTATGTCAGTAGTTACCTTAAAACAAATATCCCAGAAACAAATACAACATAGATTTAACCTCTGCACTATTTTTCCTCATACAAAATGCTAGTAAAATACGCTTCTTAAAAATTAAATAGTGGATACCAAACAAACTGTATGCATTGTTACAGTTCAAGTGAATGAGGCAAAAGATCCAGTTCTGCTTCCCACATGGGGGAGGTGTTCTGTACACAGTGTGTGCAGCATGAACTCCAGTGACACCTTCTCCCAATGCCAGTGCACACTGGAGCCTCACTGGATAAGCAGATGCAAGAGTGGGCATCCAGGGAAGATGAGTGGCTCCTTCTGAGGACACTGAGGGTGGCGTCTTAATGCTTGCTGACTCTCGGTCCTCTGGTTCCATGCAATCATTCCTCTCCTCGCGGTGGGCATAGGGGGAGCCAACCAAGAGAAAGCAAGAGACTAGCTCAGGGGTTTCACCAACCTTGCAGAACGCTGGTCTTTTGGACCATCAGGTGCTCTGATGGTCTGTTGATGCAGCAGAAGTACCCATTAACATCTCTGCTGATGGCCACATTCACAAGGACAGGCAGTAGGGACTTACAGCAGGGGAGCATCTCTGTGACTAGCTGGGGCCGAGGTCACTATGTTCAGTGCTGTTGGAAAGCACTGGGGCTGGAGGAACCTCTCTTGGTGCTCAGGACTTTGAGGATCCAGCTGCACTTGTGCTTCTCCACCTTTTTTTGCATCTAAAGGCTGATGAGTTCTTCGTCTTTCACGAATTTTTCCAAGCTCTCTGAAGTTGAAAAAACTCATCAGCCCAACTGCCTTAGGGTTTCTGTTGCTGCGATGACAGCGTGACTACGGTAGCTCTTAAAAAGAAAAATGTTTAATTAGGGTGGCTCACATTTTCAGAGGTTCAGTCCATTACCATGGTGGAACATGGTGCCGTGTGGGCAGACATGGTACTGGGATAGGAGCTGAGAGTTCTACATCTTGATCTGCAAGCAACAGGAAGTGAACTGTCTACCACACTGGGCATAGCTTGAACATATATGAGACCTCAAAACCCACCCACTCCAGTGACACCCTTCGTCTAAAAGACGTCACCCACTCCAGCAAGGTCACACTTCCTAATAGTGCCAGTCCCTACAGGCCAAGAATTTAAACACAAGAGTTCATGGGAGCGATACCCGTTCAAACCATTCCACCACACACACTGTGGTAGCCCATATCCTCCCCCATTTCTCCTTCAGTAAGTACTTTTCCTTTTCTTACCTCCTGAAAGATCTTGTCTAGGACAACATTCCTCTCTGATTTGGGGTTGGGTAAATCTCAGATTTCTGTCCACCACCCATGTTTATCACAGCACTATTTACAATAACCAAGCAATGGGATCAGTAGGTAAATAAATAAAATGTGATATACATATATAATACTATATATACATATAAATATAAATACTTTTTTAAACATATTTTTAATTGATTCTTTGGGAATTTTACTTCATGCTCCCCAGTACCACTCATTTCCCAGTCCCTCCATATCCACCATTCACCCTTGTAGTGTCCCCCCAGAGGAAATCAAAATGAAATAATACAAATAAAAGTAGAAAACACAAATAATATTAACTTAAAGACAAATAAAGCAAGCAAGCAAACAAACAAAAAATACTTTGTAGGGCTGGAGAGATGGCTCAGCAGTTAAGAGCACTGACTGTTCTTCTAGAGGACCTGGGTTCAATCCCCAGTATTCTCATGACAGCTCACAACTGTCTATAATTCCCATTTCAGGGAATCTGGCATACACACACAGACATACATGCACATAAAATAAAAATTGAAAACCAACCAACCAACCAAACAAACAAACAAAAAACCTCAAAACACTCCCCTCCTCTATCTTCCCCGCCTCCCCATCACCTCTCCATTTGTCTCAGTGCCCTCTGTGCCATGCCGTGTACTCTTTTGTCTAAACATCTAGGTCCTAGAAGGGGTAGATTCTGGGGAGTACCAGCTCAAAGCCCTGGATGTGGGCCTGGGCAGTAATGGAATCGTTCAGTCTGGGCTGCTGGGACCACCCCCACCAGGTGAGATGTGGGGTCAGCTTTCCCAAGAGCAGGGGGGTGGGGACAGCTCTCCTATGAGGGGCAGGGCTGGGTGGAGGGGGCGCAGAAAAGGTCAACTCACTGGTGTGAGGGACAGTCCTCCCTGGGCTAGTGAGGGGCAGGGTCACTTCAGCACAACCCTTGGACTTCAACATGTGATTCAACTCATGGTTCACATGGGGCTCTGTGACAGCACGGGCAATGGACATCAACCCAGACCCCTGCGGTATAAACCACAGACACAGACATGGCCCTTGGCCAGTAGCTTGGGCCTAAATGACACCATGGCCCTCAGGTGTCAGTGAAGACCACCTGAATCTGTATAGCGCTGGTGGCACATGACCCTCAAGCACCAATATGTCCTCAGGTATCAGCCTAGACCCTGTGCATCTACACAGCCTTCAGGAACCACGGATATTGATGCAGACCCTGCCTGCAGTAGGGCCGTAGACCCAGACAAAGGATGACATCACGGCCTGGCCTTCGTGGCAGTGAAGGCCACTCAGATTGGCATCGTCCTGGCTACAGCCCCCAGATACCATCATGGCCGCAGGCGGCAGCTTGACCCCGGATATTTACACAGCCCAATGGCAATAGGCACCATGGATATCAGCATGGACTCTGGCTGCAGTAAGGCCATGAACCCAGACATGGCTCTGACTGCAGCTCAGGCCAAGATCCTCCATGGTCCCTGAAGGCAGCACAGGCCACTTGGCAGGGTGACCACTGTGGTGGCATGGTCCTTGGATACCAACATGGCACATGTGGAGGCCCAGACCCTTGGCATCCTCATGACTTTTGGTAATAATAGGAGCCACAGACATCAACACAATCACACAGACCCTGGCTGTGGAAGGGCCACAGACAAACTCAGGCTGGATGTTAGCACCACCCCTGGTGACACGCAGGCCTCCCATGTTAGCCTGGTCCTTGCTTCCTTCGCCTCTTTAGATCTGCCTCTCTCCACAAAACATGAGCCATTCTGCCTGTCTCAGTTTCCCATACCCCACCATATATATGGCACAAAGCACTGAACTGGCCTGTGTTTTCTCCTCCCAGCCCAAGGCACCAGCCATGGGCAGGTGTGTGAGTGTCCATCCACCAGGTCCTAATCTATAAATGTAGTTTTATGCAGCTATAAAAAAGAATTAAATTATGTCATTTTCTAGAAAATGGTTTGAATTGTAGATCTAAATCATAAACAAAACAAGCGAGAATCAGAAGGCCAATCCTGGACGTTTTCTATCATCCTGAACTTTGTAGACACATGAAAACATTTATGTTTATTGTATCAGGAGGGAGGTGGGGGAAAGAGGAGACAAGGGGGAGGAGGTAGGGAGAGATGCTCTTTCAACTTCACTCCCAACCTCTTTCAAGACTGATCCATTTTTCAGTGCTGGTCCATCTCTGAGTCTGTGGTGTTTGTACCTTCTGCTGCTGGTTCTAATTTTATTCAGTTGATCCTACAGAATATAGGGAATCATCTGTATTTCTGAAGGCTTTCTTTGGGTCTCTAAATGTGGTCTCTTTTAGAGAAAGTTCCAAGGGTTGCATTCTGCAGTGTTTGTGTGGAATAGTCTATAGACCTCTTTTTAGTTCATTTGACCTATGATGTCACTTTGGTGTTTCTTTGTTGATATTTTTGGTCTGGATGACTTGCTGATTGATGAAATTGGGATAATAAAATCACCTACTCTGACTGTGGTAAGCTACCCTGTGCCTTACTTCCAATAGTGTTTACTTTATTAAACTGGGCATACCAATGGCCACTGAGCACATGTTTAGAATTGTGATAGTCTTTTGAAGGATTGTTTCCTTAACCAATACAAGAAACCTTATTTATTTCTTCTGCCTAATTTTTATTGGATATTAGCATAGAAGCATCATTTTACTTCCTGGATTTATTTGTTGGAAATATTCTTTTCCATCCTTCCTTCCCAAGGCTATATTTATTTTACTAGTGAGGTGCCTTTATTGTAGGTAACAAGTGCATATGTACTGTTATTTAAATTCAAACTGCAATTCTGCTAGTCTATATCTTTTCATTGAAGAATAGAGACTTAATATCTAGAGTTTTATGGAAAAGTATTTATTAACTCCTGTCACTTTGCTGCTCTTATAATATTTAATCCATTTAATCCTCATTTGGTTATTTATTATTTAAGCATAGTTTATTCTTTCCTGGGGCCCCACAGATGTGTTTCTCTTCCATATGTAGAATTCCCTTGAGTATCTTCTGTAGGGCTGTTTGGGTAGTGAAATGCTTTAGTATAGGCTTATCATGAAAAGTTTCTTTTCCTCTTCATCCATGAAGGACATAGCCACCCTATTTGTGGCCGAGCATTGCACTGAGACAATCTGTACTTTGAGTAATTGTGTCTGTGTCAGCTACTGTGTGTGCACTGCACAAAGAAACTTTTCTGATGAGTTATGAGAGCTTCACTAATCTATGGGTAGAGAGATACAAATTTAGAGCGCATTTTGATACTATGTCCACTTAGCAAAGCAATAGTACTAGGTTCACCCCTAGGGCCTGTGGGCTCCCAACCATGGGCTCTTGAACAGATTTGCAGTAATGGGCATGGGCTTCCTCCTGTGGGGCAGGCTTTAAAACCAATTTTAAGTGGCTGGTTATTCCCATAACATTTGTGCCACTAAATGCATGTATGGGCATATCTAGCCACACCTGTCACAACTAAGACTGTTTATGGCTTCCCCATCCCCAAGCAGGCTATGTAGCACCCTCCAGTATTAAAGGAGCTAGCCAGTATGGAGGGAGCTTCCTGGTCAGTACTGAGCTGCTTTTTCCATCTTTTATGCTCAATGTGTGTTGTATAAGACTAGAGTCTTATCATGAAGTTCTGTGGGCAACTGAGAGCAATGACAATAGCCCATATTGCTTTGGGGTTCTTAGGGACACATCAGTTTAGAAACTTAGGGGAGGTATCCCACACTTGACATTGAACTTTTTATTTGGCAACATATAGCTTCTAGAATGAGCATAGTCCCCTATGTAGGTAGCTTCAATTAGCTATGTATCCTAGGCTAGTCAAACTCACAATTCTCTTGCCTCAACCTCCCAAGTGAAAGGATTGGAGGCAAATGCTAGCACACCAGGATAGCCATTTCTTTTTTGAAGTATTATAAACAATTTTCTATTATTTGTATTTTAAACATATTTTTTTATTGATTCTTTGTGAATTTCACATCATACCCCCCAGTCCTGCTCATTTCTCAGTCCCTCAATAACCACCTCTTAACTCTGTAGCATTCTCCCAAAAGAAAATTTAAAAAAAATAATAAAAACAAAACAAAACAAACAAAATAAAAAAAACCACTTCACTGATCTATTTTTTCCACTTTTCCAGCACTCTTCATTTGTCTTAGTACGCTGGGAGCTGCAGTGTGTCACATGGTGTATGTACCCTTTTGTCTTCAGCTGCAGCAGGGCCACAGACCCAGATATGGCCTCCTGGAGCAGCTCAGGCCCGGACATTACTGTGGCCCTAGTGGTAGTGTAGGATACCCAGATCAGTATGACCTTGGCAGCAACATGGTTCTAGGACACCAACATTGTCTCAGGTTGTCGACCAGACCCCAGGCATCCACATGGCCCTTGTGGTAACAGAAGCTTTGTACATAAATTCAGATGCTGGCTGCTGTAGGGCCATGAACCCAGACAGGGACCTTGGCAACAGCTCAGTCCTGGATACCACCATGTCACCAAATGTCATGGTGACATGGCCCTCAGACACCAACATGGCCACAGGTGATGGCACAGACTTTGGGCATCTTTGTGACCTTTAGTGACAACACAAACCACAGGCATCACCACAGACCCTACCTTTGGCAGAACCAGTGACCCAGACATGGCCCTGGGAGCAGCTCAGATCTGGATATCACTATGACTCTGGTGGCAGCAAGGCCCTCAGGCATCCACATGATTTCAGGTGTGCTGACCAGACCCTGGGAATCCACATGGTCCTTGGTAATGAGAGCCACAGACATCAACTCAGACCCTGGATGCTGTAGGACCACTGATCCAGACATAGCCCTTGGCTGTAGCTCTGGCCCAGAAGACACCATCACTCTGGGTAGCAGTTTAGGCCACACAGATTGGGATGCCCCCAGTGGTGGCATGGCCCTTGGACACCAACATGGGCCAGGGTGGTTGGCTCAGCCCAGATTCCAGGCATCTATGTGGCCTTGGTGGCAACATGGGCCATGGACATCAACAGAGACCCCAGCCGTAGTAGGACTGTGGGCCCAGACATGGCCCTCAGCAACAGTCTATCCCTGGATGTCATCACCATGGGCCCAGGTGGCAGCACCAGATCAGTATGGCCCAGCTGCAGCATGGCCCTTGAACACAAACATGGCCTCAGGTGGTGGACCAGACCCTGGGCATCCACACAGCCTTTGGTGGTAACAGGAACCACAGGCATCAGCACAGACCCTGGCTGCAGTAGGGCCATAGACCCAGATGTCACCATGGCATTGGTGGCTATGTAGAACACTCAGATAGGCATGTGGTGACACAGCCATTGGACACCACTACCACAGATGGTGGCCCAGACCCCAAGCATCTGTGTGGTCTTTGGTGGGAACATGGGCCACGGCTGTCAACACAGACCCCAGCTGGGGCAGGACAATGAACCCAGATCTGGATGGCAGCAGCTCAGGTCTGGATGTCACTATGGTTCCAGGTGGCAAGCAGGCCACTCCCAGCCTGTCCCTCACTACCTTCACTTCTTTAGTTCTGTTTCCCTTTACTGCACACGAACCATTCTCTACCACATATTTGCTCATCATTATGGTACCTACAGGCTTGGTACTTTGAGGTGCCAGTCGGGTCTATGAATGTCTTCCTCTGCCTGGGCTGAGAGAACCTGGCAGGCCTGTGAATGTCTTCAGCCAGCTTAGGACATGAGGACCCAGACAGACCAGTAATTCATATTTCATCAAAGGCCTGATAGGACAACTTATAGGAAGGCACTGTGAGAGAAAACAAAACAAAGGTTCCAGTTTGAAAATATCCCTTGGTCCCAATATGAAAATGCCCCTAAGTTTCTCCACAGTAGTTTCAAAGTTAATACAGATACGGCACAGCTTTTCCATGAACTCTTTACTGTCATGGTCCCGGGTCAGCCCAGACCATAAATTATTTCTCAGACCAGAGGAGAGGCGTGGGAATAAAGACACAACTCACATGACTTCATCGGGAGGGCATTTTCAGGAATCCCTCATGAAATCCTGAGTTCACATCCTGAAAACCACCTGTGTTTATTCTCCAAACAGCTTTTATACCAAAATGTAAACTGAGTGGGAAATTCATTAGCATTCTGCTTCCTAGGTAGCCAGGAGAATGATTGCAGTCATGCCCACACCTTTCTATACCCATTTTGTCTTCCTATCTATCTTCCTGCTCTGTATGCCTGCTCTGTGAATTAACACCCCTTTCTCAGGTGACCTCCCCAATTACAAAGAAGGAGCAGAACAACATTAGCAGATCCTGACCCTTTGTTTAGGATGGCATAGGTTTGTCTGGAAAGGCTAGGTGACCACCTACTGTGTGGCAGGTGCAAACTGTGGCCTGAAATTCTGGCTGCCATACAATGTAGAAATATGGGCCTGTATAATACAGCACTACAATCCACTCTGCCTTATTAATTTTAATAAAACCTGTGCTTCTGCAACAGGAAAGATGATAATGTCTGCTTTAGGCAAAGACTCCTTCATTTACCCAAATTTACCCATCTTTGGAACAGGCATTCCATTCATGCAAGCTCCTGTCTTAGGCATCTGGGGAGAAGGAGCTTCAAACCCATCTCTGACTGCTGACCTCTGTGAACAAGAGATTAAGGGAGAGAAACACCTTTGGACTCTGTGTCTCGGAGTCATATTTTCTTGTGAGGAGAAATTTGAAAATGTTTCTTCAGCTGGTCTAGAGCACCTCTTTACAATTTTATACTGTATCAAAACCTAGAATTCTTTTTTTCATTTTTTTA
>JAQHUG010000401.1:73909-87154 GCA_028555095.1 Dicrostonyx torquatus | reverse complement strand
CTGGCTCAGGACTACTCCCTCTGAGGTTTCATACTCACTCCTGGACCTGCAGAGATCTCTGGTTCTGGCCTACACCCTTAGCGGTTGCTCCCTTGTACCTGCTTTTGTGGAGTTTACTGTCTCAGGCCTGCTCCAGTCTAGGTGGCTGGCTCAGTCCTGTTTCTGTAAATGTCCCTGGTCTGGGCCTGCTCCTCTGAAGGTCCCTGGCTTGGACCTGATCCTGAAAAGGTCTCTGGCTCTGATATACTCCCTAGGAGATCCCAGACTTGCTTCCAGACCCACAGAGGTCCCGGTTCAGGCCTACTCCCTCGGAGGTCCCCTCAATTGCCAATATTGTTCCCTTCTGAAACATCACCACAACTCTTGGCACTGCAGTGTTCCAAAATCCTACCAGTTAAGATTTTCTTACAGCATCCAATCACTTTTCTTGTCCAAAGTTCCAAAGTCTTTCCCATTCTACCAAAAGTCACATGGTAATGTCTTGTCAGAGCAATACCCTATTGCTGGTACCTTAGTTAATTTTCTGTTGCTACGGTAAAATACCATGGGCAAGGCAATTGGTAGAAGGAAAGAAATTTTTGCGTTTAAGGTTTCAGAGGTTAGGGTGGAGCGAAGGCAACAGCGGCAGGCATAGCAGCTATAGTGAAGAACCACAAGCAGGAGAGAGAGCATACTGAGAATGCCATGAGGCTTTGAAACCTTAAACCCTGGCCCAGTGACAGATTTTCCCCAGTAAGAGCATAATAATATGACCAATGTGGGAATCAAGTATTCAATATTGTTTCTATGGGGGACATTATCATTCAAAACATCTAATTCTATAAGGTAAAATAATAAAAAGAGAAACTACGTGAAGGAGCAGAACTAGGAAATAGTCATTATATGATAAAGTGTTGCATTTTCTGTTTTCATATACTTCATGCTGTGTTATTTTCTAGAAACTTTAAAAGGCTCTATTACTGTAGATATGAACTAGAAAACAAATTGCCACAAAGCTATACTATCCATAACTGCATGCCACTGGCATTGTCCTCTGGTATAAAATGAAGGGTTCAGAGGAATTGTTGAATGAGGAGGCAGGTGTGTTCCCAGCACCTGAGAGGAGCGTGGCCATTTGTTTCCAGTGCCTGGCTCCTGGCCGCAGCCACTAGTTTATGCCCAAAATAATCACACGAAAACTGTATTCATTTAAATACTGCCTGGACCATTATCACTAGCCTCTTCTTGGCTAACCTTCACATCTTAAATTAGCCCATTCCTAATAGTCTGTGTGTCACCACGAGGTGGTGACTTATTGGAAGATTCTAACCTGCATCCATCTCGGGCTGGAGCATCATGGTGTCTCACACACTTCCTTTCTTCCCCGAACTCTGTTCTGTCTACTCCGCCTATCTAAGGGCTGCCCTATCAAAAAGCCAAGGCAGTTTTCTTTATTCAACCAATGAAAGCAACCCAAATACAGAAGATCTCTCCTACACCAAGGAATCTCCAATAGAAACATCTTCTAAAGTCCACATGCAGATGAACAGATTGGTATGGCATTCTCTTACACAGATGTCCACAGATATACTTAGCAAGTACATACAGAGACTGCTTGGGTCTTCACTTCTGTGCCCAGCGACTTGTGGGGCTGGAGTAGGACATTTCTTCATTCTTAGTAAAGGCAATATAAAATGGAAGATGAGACCCACTCATACCAACCAAAGAATAGAACTATCCATTGTACACTCTTCTCTGTGAAGGCTAAATCTCCAGTGATACCTAGGTCTCCCAGTATTTTTATCTACAATGTTCTAGTATTCTACTAGAAAAACAGAACAAATAGAATTCTCTATTGATCTCATGGAGTTTATGCTTAGGTAAAGAGAGAACAAGAGAAGTCAGAGAACAATATCAACTCCACTAGAGAATAAACATATTGGGTATATTATCCAAGGCATCCACCAATGGGAGCACTGTGTCAGTGTATGCTCAGTAGTTGGGCTTACTCAAGTCAGAGAAAAAAGTAAGTGTGGTGGAGGGGTGAAGAAGTCCCATGGATGCCTTAGAAGACATGGGAGCCCAGGACCCCACACAGTTTTCATAAGAGCAACAGAGAAGGACATTCTAAGGTGCTGACTAATGTCATCATCATAATACCTTCTGCTGTGCCCTCTGTTTGGGCATCTGACTATGCCAGTATCTACAGTATTCCTATGGGTTCCAACACATTACTGGACTGATTTAGATGCCAGCCTCAATACAGTTCAGCCTGCTTAGCTCAGACCTGGTGCATTGTAGTCACTTCCTCTTTTCCCACCTGGAGTACCTGGAGTCCACTGTGGCAGAGACAGTGGGTGAAGGTAGGTTAATTTCTCCTAGTACTGTATTGTACTAGGAGAAAATATACTTGGGTGGGCTATTATGTGTCTCAGGAAGAGGAATTCTTGTGCGATGGGCCTCAAAAATGCAGTTCAAGAGATTGAGAGATGGCTCAGTGGTTAAGAGAAATGGCTGCTCTTCCAGAGGTCTTGATTTCTATTTCTAGAAACCACAAGGTGGCTTACAACTATCTATAATGAGGTCTAATGCCCTCCTCTGGCATAAAGGCATACATTCACATAGGACACTCATACACATAAAGTATTTTTTTTATTGTTAAAAGAAAAATTTACATTTACTCCCTTTGTCCTGGGCCCTCCTGCTCCCCCACTACCCCAACGCCCTCACCCTACTTCCCTGATATGGGGCAGGATACCCTGCCCTGTGGAAAGCCCAAGGCCCTCCCCCCTCCATCTAGGCCTATGAAGGTGTGCATCCATATAGAATAGGTTCCAAAAAGGCCAATACATGCAGAAGAGATAGGTCCCTGTGCCAATATCCTTGGCTTATCTGTCAGTCCCCATTGGCAGCCACATTCAGAGAGTCCAGTTTGGTCATATGCTGATTCAGTACTGGTCCAGCTGGATTTGATGAGCTCCCAATAGATCAAGCACACTGTCTCAGTTGGTGGGCCAGTCCCTCACGGTCCTGACTTCCTTGCTCATCTTCTCCCTCCTTCTGCTCTTCCACTGGACCTTGGTAACTCAATCCCTTGCTCTGATGTGAATGTGGGTCTCTGGCTCTATCTCCATCCATCATGCAAAATTTTTATGGTGATGATCAAGATATTCATCAATGTAACTATGGGGAAAAGTCATTTCAGGCACCTTCTCATCTGCTGCCCAAGAACTAGTTGGGGACCTCCCTGTGAACACCTGGGATCCCCCCTAGAGACAAGTCTCTTGCCAATCAGAAAATGACTCTCTTAATGTAGATATCTTATTCCCTTCTCCAATATCTCCTCTATCTCCACCCTCCACCATCCCCAGGCTCTCCCCAGTTCTTCCTTCTCCCTTCTACCCCCTCCCTTTTGCCTACCCCCAACCCCTACCTCCACCCCCATTCCCACACCCGTGCTTCTAACTTTTGGCTGGCGATCTTGTTTGCTTCTGAAATCCAGGAGGATCTATATATGTTTTTCTTTGGGATCCCCATGCTGTTTGGCTTCTCTAGGCTTGTGAGCTATAAACTTAATGACCTTTGTTTATGGCTAGGGTCCACTAATCAATATAAATCCGACCACACTGAACCTGATAGAAGAGAAAGTGGGAAATAGCCTGCAATACATGGGCACAGGAGACCAGTTCCTATGTAAAACCCCAGTGGCACAGACAATAAGAGCAACAATGAATAAATGAGACCTCCTGAAACTGAGAAGTTTCTGTAAAGCAAAGGACACAGTCAGTAAGACAAAAAGGCATCCTACTGAATGGGAGAAGATCTTCACTAACCCCACGTCAGACAAATGCCTGATCTCCAGGATATACAAAGAACTCAAGAAACTGAACATAAAATTCTAAATTACCCAATTAAAAAATGGGGTAATGATCTGAACTCCATTAAAATACAACCTTTTAAAATTTGCTTTTGAGAATTTTATATATGAGGCTCTGTTTATATCATTTCTCCTCCCCTCTTTCTCAGATTACTCTCACAAGTACCTCACCCCTTTCAAATTCATGACTTCTTACTCTTTAATTATTATGATTAGGTATATGTGTGTTTGTATAAATTCATAAATACAACATGCTGAGTTCATTTAGTGTCACTCATGTGGGTCTGTATTAGGAGTTGACCACTTGGGATTGTTTAACCTTTTAGAGGGCTCATCCTGGGAGAAGTTTTGTTTTCCATCTCAACAGTCATTAACTGCCTGTAGCTCTTCATTTAGTGGTTGGGCATTGTGAGATTCCCCCATCCACGTTGGTATGTTAATTGGTAGAACACATTCTTATAAAAGACATCATTTGAATCTATTCTTTAGCTGTCCACACACTAACTTCCTCTGTTCCCTCAGAAGGAAATAACTAGCTTGAACTTCACACATGATTTCAATGACTTTGTAGTTTATTTCTATTTTTACTTATCTCTAAATTATATGATTTGTATATATAAATATACATTTACATTACTTAATTTTCATGGGCTGTCATACCAATACGCTGTAGACAGAGTGACTTAATGTAAATTCATTTCCCCACCATTCCGTAAGCTAGAAATTCAACATCAAAGGGACAACAAAAAATTTTTTTCTCTATTTCCATCTGATGGTTCAATCCTAATAACTCTTACTGACTCCAAACCACTATCTATTTGTTATATTCATCCTGTATTATGAAATGGATATCCTGGTATACCTTTTTAGAGAAACATTAACCTTCTTGGATCAAGGACTTATATTCAGTATTTCCTTTCATATTAATTAGCTTATTATACACCTCATTCTCAAATAGAATTATACTTGAAGTTAGGGCCTTAAAGCACGAATCAAGCCCACACTAGTTTGGAATTATTATTAAAAGGGTTATTTATTTGAGGGACAAAAACTTACAGAACACCGTCGTAGACAACAACCCTTTACCAGGAAAGGAGTTTGAAGCAAGAGAGAGTGAGAGGAGGGCTGCTGCTGCTTCTTAAAGAGAAAGAGACCACACCCCAGTGGGCTGGTATCTCAAAGGAGCTCCTGCAGCAGGGCCTCAACATTTAAATTTATATATATTATATTTTTTGCATACAATGCTAAATAATGTGCATAAATATAAATTTTTTTCCATATTTCTCCATACTGTTGAGGTCTTATTTTTCTCTTCATCATTATCTTTCTTTTTATCTGTTATTGTTTTATAGAATTGATATGGATTATTCCTATGCAAAGATATCAAATTAATTTGTTGTTGGACTTTTTTCTGTTCTTAAGAACCAAGGTTGCTACAAATTTTAACCTGTTTCTTCTTGTACATGTGCAAATATCATTAGGTGTAAATCTGTTGCCACAATACATGACCCTTTGCTGCATATATTTTCCTTTCCTTTGTTTTAAGGGTTTACAATTTTTATTTTTTAAAAAAGTAAATTATCTTTTTCATATTACATACCAATTTCAGTTTCCACTCCCTTCCCTCCTCCCATCCCCTCCACCTTTTCCCCATCCCACCCCCATCCACTCCTCAGAGAGGGTAAGGCACATTTGCTGTGCATATTTTCAATGGTAAATAGCACAACACTGTTTCTTTCTTAAAAATGGCTAAGAGTTCCAACCAATGTAGACCAGAGTTTTCAAAGAGTGTATTCAGGAGCAAATCTCCATTTTCTTGTTCATTGGAAGAACTCCACAGATATTTCCACATGTCTGTCCCTATTATTATGATGACTGACCATCTTTAGATGTGGTAATACACCCATTTAAAACTATTATCTCCTAAATTATGTTGAAGTCTTTTTACCTTTACTGTGTGTGTGAATGTAAGTGTATTTGTTACTAAATGTCATATTTTAAACAGGACAAAACAATGGGAAATCTTGTTTTGGTTACTGTTGCTATTTCTCAAGGGTGTACAGACTCTCATGTCTGCTTAAAAATTTCTTTTCCTAAGAGAATCAACAACAATGAAGTAAATTTATCTTGTATGCCTCTAATTTGGATCTGGGGAAAGGGATTGCAATCTAGGTCCTCTACATTATTTTTAAAATTAGAATTCATATGGATTTCTCAGGAGATGTGGTTAATGTATATATTCATGTATCTATCATCTCTAATTCACAGTTCATTACTCTTCCGTTTGTGGCAAAGGATGAATGAATGCTTCAGATGCCCCACCTGTTTCCCTGTGCAGTGTGTCTTCTAGACAGAATGGAAGATCCTTCTCATGGTTTTTAGCTGAAGGTCTCTGTCTGTGTTCATCATCTAAGTGGGCCTATCAGAGGTATCTGTCTGTGTTCATCATCTAAGTGGGCCTATCAGATCAGGAACAGGATATACAATCATATATATTATTATATATCCATTTTGAACTAAAGCAGGTAAAACATCTTTGTTGCTCACATTTAACTTTAACACACCATTTCTGTTGTGTTTTGTCTAACCCCTACCCACCAGATCTCTGTGTTCACATTCCAGCTACTATTGTTGGCTTGCTCCAATCTGCCTTCTCCCTGGCAGCCAGCAAGCCATTTCACATTTTCTGCCACTTCATTTTCTTGACTGTTACTATTCTTGATCAGGTGGAAATCTTGTATCATAGCAAATTAGACATCCTATTCTCCTGCTCCTTATACATCCTCCAACCTATATGTTTCCATTATTGGCACTACCTTAAGTTTTCCTTGTTCCTCAGAGCCCCCCATTATTTTCCTTTCTGAAAAGCCCTTCCTAGAGCCCTGGTTTTATTATCTTCCTATGAGGTTCTTCCATTAAAGGCTATTCATAGATGTTATATTAGTTTCTTCATCACCTTGTCCTCTTGTGACTTGAAATTTTTCTCAACACCATGGATGCATATTTCTCTAAACCCATTTCTGAATATGTCATTTATAGTATATAAAATTACATAAGAATAAAATTGCTTATTGAAATATTGCTGAAAATAGCAATACTATCTACTAAGGAACAGATAGATATCTAGCATTTTTATTGTGATAAAGTAATTTCTACTAACACAGAAATTTGTAAGAGATGAAATATAACAAATTTCAAGCAATATCACATCAGCTGAATTGCTTTTTTTTTTAACAGAAAGAGAGGAGTGATTTATAGGCATTTTAAAGATTGTTTTGACCAAGTTGGGAGAACTGAAAAATTAACTATAGTTAAAGCCTGGAAAGTGTGAAGAGGCTAAGGGTGAGAGCCCCACCATTCACAGAGACAAACTGGCCATTAAACATGTCTTCCCATAGCACAACCACTGAACTCTCTCTCTAGGATATGGACTCTTGTTTTGTCATGATCATTTTCCTATTGTTTAGTGATTGTTCACATGGATAGGTAATGGTTAAAGGGGAAAGGGGGATGCCAGTTTAGCAATAGAGAAAACACATAGGAAATTTATAAAAAAATAATCATCTTTGGCTTAAAATTTTGGGTTAAGAACAAAGTAGGTGACATTTCTTTTGCTAGAAGAACACAAGGAATTGCCATGGCTGATCTGAGAAGTGGTGGTCTTAAGAGCTAAGTGCTCCGGTGTTCAGTGGACTTGCGTGAGATGCTTTGGTTTGAGCTGAAGATGTTAATATGGAGTCAGGGTCATTTTATAAAGCCTAGGAAGAGTGAAGGCAGAGTGAACACATGGATGGAGAAACAGCTCTGCTGTGGGAAGAATGCATAGCTGCGTGTAAGCTGTTCTTGGTGCTATATATTGTTGCTACAGACGCATGCACCCAAGGCTTTGACCCTTTGCATATGCTGCTTTCACTAAATCCCTAGATTCTTGTATCTTGCAGATTTAAAGGAGCTCTCCGGATTCCCCTATCTGAATTTAATTCATGGTAATAAAGTGCTAGACTAGTGCATTCAAGAGATGTTGAAAACATATAGAAAACTCAACAACCATCACAATTTTGTTGATTTTTCTCTTTGCTGGTCCCAGTATACATACTAATTCCTTAATCTAAAATTGCCCTGGTGAAATCCAGGTGCCTTGAGCTGCACGTGGGTGTGACTTGATAATTGTTATAATGTTTCTTGTTTCTTTCTAAAAGACATTCTGTTGCTTTCTAGGTGGGCAATTTACACCCTGTTTGAAACCATCCTTAGCCCATTACTGTGACAAAATTCTTTATACTAAGGCAAAAACAGACAGAGTAAGTGGTTCAAACTAATGTTATTTTCTGTATTGATATTTAATAAAATGCTTCTTTCTTTTCTATTTCTTATTACATTTACAACAGAAGAGGAAGATCATGAAGAGAGATAATGAGAGCACTGTGTTTGAGTTCATCCTCCTGGGACTCCCCATCCAGCCAGAGGATCAAGGCATGTACTCTGCTCTGTTCCTGGCCATGTACCTGACCACAGTGCTGGGGAACCTGCTCATCATCCTGCTCATCAGGCTGGACTCTCACCTCCACACCCCCATGTACTTCTTCCTCAGCCACTTGGCCTTCACAGACATCTCTTTCTCATCAGTCACAGCTCCAAAGATGCTCATGAATATGCTGACACACAGTCAGTCCATCTCATATGCTGGGTGCATTTCCCAGGTGTATTTTTTCCTGTCTTTTGCAGATCTTGACAGCTTCCTTCTGACCTCAATGGCCTATGACAGGTACGTGGCCATCTGTCACCCTCTGCACTACACCACCATTATGAGTCAGAATCTCTGTGTCCTGCTAGTAGTTGTGTCCTGGGCCTTGTCCTTTGCTAATTCCCTTGTTCACACCCTCCTCTTGGCTCGTTTGTCACACTTTAGAGACAATACCATTCCACACTACTTCTGTGATCTCTCTGCCTTACTAAAGCTGTCCAGCTCAGACACCACCATCAATAAACTGGTCATCTTTCCTTTGGGTACACTGGTCATTACTCTACCATTCATATGCATCCTGGTCTCTTATGGCCGCATTGGAGCCACCATCCTGAGAACTCCTTCAATCAAGGGAATCTACAAAGCCTTGTCCACGTGTGGTTCTCACCTCTCTGTGGTTTGTCTGTACTATGGAGCCATTATTGGACTGTACCTAGTCCCTTCATCTGATAACACTAATGCCAAGGATGTCATTGTGGCTGTGATGTATACTGTGGTCACACCCATGCTGAATCCATTTATCTATAGTCTGAGGAATCAGGATATGAAAGAAGCCATGAGCAATATCCTCAGCAGGAGAGTCTGTTCACAGTGATGGGTGTAGTCTTCCCTGGAAGCATCCCTATTCCTTTCTTCTCTTCTCCCATCCATCCTCTGTTCTCTGTCTTAGTGAATCTTCACATTTCTCCTTCTTCACTCACTTCTTGCATTTCTTCTGTAGTTGACTGTCTTGTTGACATTGAGTGTCTTGAGACAGTTTCTCCCAAATCTCCTACATAATTTTCCTTGTATTACATTTTAATTGTTTATATACTCATCATCAAGTCGTTTTTATAAGTTTTATAGGTTTGTAGTTTGCATAGCAATGATCTTTTTCATTTCTGAAGATGACAGAAATATTTATTCCACTAGATTCATCATTTTATTTTATGTTTTTTCTTACAATATACTCTGAATTTTTTGGTCACTAACCCTAATTATGAATTTCACTTAACATTTGTTTATTTATTTTTATATTTGTGTATGGGTGTTTTTCCTGCATGTATGTCTGTGCATCATGCTGTGCCTAGTGCCTGAAAGGTCAGGAAATGGTGTCAGGTCCCTGAGACTGGATTTACAGAAGGCTTGAGGCACCACATGACTGAAGGAAATCAATTCTGAGTCCTCTGAAAGTGTAGCTAATCCTCTTGACTGATGAGCTATGTTTTCTGCCCCTCATTTTCAATCTTTGTAGTTGGCATTCGAAAGTCACAGAGTTATGGGGTGAGATGTGATATTTTCATACCTGTAAATAGTGCACAATATTCAAATCAAAGAAGGAATAGCAATTTTCTCAACTATTTACCGTGTCTCAGTATGAAATTATTTCACATCCTCTATTCTAGCGCTTGGGGTAATACATATTATTTATAATCACTGTACATTGAAAGATATGAAAACACTTATTTTTCCTACCTACCATAATTTAGTACCCACTGACCAACCTATGCCCATCTCCTCCTTTCCCATTTTATTTGTAATCTTATGCATTTACCTCAAAATTTTATTATTTGTATTAGTGTGGTGGTAATCAGGTGTTTAATTCACTGTTTTCTGTCAAGTGTTTAAGCCTGGTCACTAGCTGGGTGAAACTGTTGCCTATAAAATGTGAGAGAAAGCAGTTACAGACAAGCTCTGCATGGAGCCTGAAGGTCCCGGGCTGGGGGAGTGTGTTGAGGCATCACACAGAGGGCTGAGACTTTGACCCTACCCTCCAAGTGGTGCTTTGGGTATGCACAGTTATTCCATCGTAACAAAAGAGGCTCTGCTGTTTTGAGTGGGTGATGAAGAATGGCTAGGTGGATATGCCTCAAAAACTTAAATTGAAGTTCTGCAAAATGGCTTAATGCAAATATTGTTATTATAAAAGGAAAAAAGACAATTTCTTGCTCAACTACCAAAATATCACATCCTGTGAAGTGATTTTTGCCTTTGCTCCTTAAGACCATGCCTCTGCTGAAGCAGAAAGACTTAATTTAGCTGACTGGTATGACAGATATTTCTGTAAGTAGGATAGGAGGGTTTAATGGCTAGTTAAATGCCACTTAGCTAGTACTTAGTGGAACTTAAGCCAATGTGTGTGAGAAATGACTATATTCTCCTCACCTTTTGCTTTTGTTGTGTACCATTTGCTCTGAAAACATATTCTCCCTATTTTCATGCTGCACTGCAAGATGATGATAACACACTTATCTTTGCTATTATTATGTGGTGGTTCAAATTAAAATGGCTCCTATAGGCTCATACATCCCATCACTTGGTACCTAGTTAGTAGAACTGTTTAGGAAGGATTAGGAAATGGAGCCTTGTTGGAGATATGTCAGTAGGGCTAGATCTTGAGGTTTCAAAAGCCCACACCATTCCCAGGTTTGCTTTCTTTGTCTCTTGCTTGTGAATCATGTATGTAAGCTATTAACTGCTGTTACAGTGTCGTTCCAACCTATCTGCCTCCATAATTCCCACCATGATGGTCATAAAGTTTAACTCTCTGAAACCATATGCCTCAAATAAACTCTTTCTTTTATAAATTGCCCCAGTCATGGTATTTATGTCACAGAAGTATGAAAGCAACTAAAATACAGTGGATACTTTTTTCTTTAAGCATTGTGCTATTATGAATAATGATACTGTAATCATTTATGTATGAGCATTTAGAATATACATGCAGGAGATCTTACAAACTGCACACTCAGAAGAGTTGTGGATTGCAAAACATATTTATGCTCAGTTTAACCAATACCTGCTAAGTTTTTCTGCAAATAGACTGATAAAAGCCAGCCTGAAAAGTTTTGTGGTTCTAGCTGCATAATATCCAAGAAAATAAAAAATAATAAAACTAATAAAAATGATCAATGATTTCTAATGCTTTAGTCTAGTGGGAGGGAGGGATGAATAGTTTGAGCAATACGGACCCTAAGAAAATATATTGTATATGATGCTATAACTGTGGATAAATATTATTATACAATTTTCAGAACCAAATAGACAGAAAGACAAAGAACAAAAAAAACTGCTGTAGGATACAAGATGGAAACAAAATCAAGCTTTAATAAATGATTATAAACCAATATTGTTTAAATAGAACAGATGTACTATACCAGTACAAATTGTTATAATAGTGGTGTTTTAGTACTGTTATATTGCTGTGAAGAAATGACATGACCAAACCAACTCCTATAAGAGTAAATATTTAATTGGGTCCTTGCTTACAGTTTTAGAAGGCTAGTCCATGATCATAATGGTGAGAAGCAAAGAGACATGGCATTGAAGCAGTAGCTGAGAGCTTTACATCCTGATTCACTGTTAGAAAGACAAACAATGGGCCTGGTATGGGATTTTGAAACCTCAAAGACAACCCCCTAGTTACACACTTTCTCCAGCAAGGCTATAGCTCATAATCTTTCCCAAATAGTTCAACTAACTGATGATTAAGCATTTAAATGTGAGTTTATTGGGGCCATTTTCATCAAACCACCACTAAGGTAAATGGCATGTTGGCCAAAAGATGGTAAGAACACTTGCAATTTTTCAGAAACCTGAACCTTCTCTAAAGTAATTATAATTTTTTGAGAGTTATACTACTTGAAAACTCTTTTGTGTGTCTGTGAATTCGTATTATGTTATTTCTTATACAATACCTGGTAAATGACAAATTTCTTTTTTCTTTTTTTAACAATAACAGTGAAAGGCAAATTACTGCTTGCTTTTCCTTATTATATTCCTGTTCATTAATAAGCTAAAGCACCTGTTGAGTATTTGTAACAGAGGTGTCTGACTCTCCATCCAGGTTTCTTGTACTACTAGAACAGTTATGTACAGGGATCATGTTTCAGGTTAAAAGATAGAAGCTTTACCTACTACTGTTAGGACTACCTAAGCCTGGTCCTGTGTTTCTCAACAGCAAAAAGCTACCTTCTCACAAGGATATGTTGGATTAGGGAACACTCATATCTACCTTCTCACAAGGATATGTTGGATCATAGGAACACCCATATTTACCTTCTCACAAGGACATGTTGGATCATAGGAACACCAATATTTACCATTGCTATTTTTTTAGAGTTTGTGTGTGCCCTCAGTTACTCCTGGTTTGTGTGGATCCTTAAAGGTGTGGGCAGGAGAATGTCTTGTCAGGGTGTTAGGAATTCTTGATATCAAATTGAGTTCATGAAAGACCATTACTGCTCTAAAATATCTTTTTCAAATGGAAAAAATGAATGTACATGGCCAACTACATGAATGTAGTAGCGTGTTTTTCATCTGAAATATTAAAGTATGGTGTTTAGTGTTTGAAAAACCCACTGCTGCTCAAAGAACTGTAATGCCATTGCTACAAGATTATCTCTGTTCTGTACTTATTATTTTGTTTAACTATATCCTTTTTTCTTTTCTTTTTTTATTGTTAAAAGAAAAACTTACATTTACTCCCCTTGTCCCAGGGCCTCCCGCCCGCTACTACCCCACTGCCCTCCCCCTGCTTCCTTAAGATGGGGCAAGATACCCTGCTCTGTGGAAAGCCCAAGGCCCTCCCCCCTCCATCTTGGACTAAGGTGTGCATCCATATAGAATAGGTTCCCAAAAAGCCAATACATGCAGAAGAGATAGA
>JAQHUG010000400.1:1452756-1464128 GCA_028555095.1 Dicrostonyx torquatus | reverse complement strand
TGACAATGGGTTAATATAAGTTATGGGAGCTGGTAGGAAGACTGAGCTAATGGGCCAATCATTGTATAACCTAATGTAGACTCTCTGTGTGATTTTCTTTGGGGCTTTCCAGCTGTGGGGTACTGGGCGGGACAGAAACCCCAATGAGCAGGCCCCTCATGTAACAAGAATATTTCTTCTTATTGTATATGTTTTTTCTTTAAGCTTAGAACTCTCTTATTTAAAGAAAAAGGGGATGTGCTGTAGGATGTACTCCAGCTTGTATTAGCCTGCCTACATTGGTGTGGCCTCTCTTACTATTTACGGGGAAGCCCAACATGTGTGTGCCACTTCTCTCTCTCTCGATCCCCTTGCTCTGTACCCTTTCGGCTGCTACTTTGGGTGGCTGCATGATTCAACTGGTCAAGTGGAGAATTCTGATATGTGAGTTTACCCCTTAATAAATGCCTACATATTTCTTTCTTTCTTTCTTTCTTTTTTCGTTTTTTTGAGACAGGGTTTCTCTGTAGCTTTGGAGCCTATCCCAGAACTAGCTCTTGTAGCCCAGGCTGGTCTTGAACTCACAGAGATCCACCTGCCTCTGCCTCCCGAGTGCTGGGATTAAAGGACTGTGCCATCACTGCCCGGCGCCTACGTATTTCTTATTTCTGAGCTAGTGTGGGATATTTTTAAGTGTCCAACTGCTATCCCTCCCAGTACAATCTTACACATGAAAGTCTGTATATTTGTTTTATCACTTTCTCTACCCACTTCCAGCATCTCTTTCCTTTGATTGGATAGATGCTGGATTTCTGAACATGGCATTTTTATGGTATGCTCTTTTACTGAAATATGCCCAGTCTCCCATGGCTTCAGTCTCTAAGGGATCTCAGTGAGGGGCTGCTAGTCGATTGATTCACCATGGATATCCAAAGGTCATTATGGTACCCTTTATCTGTTCTCTAAGATCCAGTTTGACTATCTTCTCTTTTGCTAGATATTGTGTATGTAGTGAACAATATTTGCAAGCAAGCAGTTTTTCAGAATTTTCCTGCTATTAGGACCAACAGTTTTGTTTTTCCTCTAATGTTGTTTCTACTCAGAAGACTGAATAAAGAAATGATGAAACCCATTAGAAAGATAGTTTTATCTTATCAATAATCAAGATTAAAATCAAATGATATTTTATGTAGTTCTAATGATAGGCACTTGATTTTAATTCTCCAAAGATTGAGGATTTATTAATGTGTGTCATACCGTGGTATTTCACAAGTCAGATTGTCTCTTAGAATCATCTGGCATATGCATTAAAATCAATATTGTCAGCAAAATATCCCCAATATTTTCTANAAATCTTAGTTGTATTCTAGTCATATTGCCTTCCAGAATTTCTCATACAGGATTTTAATGTAGAGGGAAGATGTTATTTCAAAATGGATCATTTTACCACAAAAACCAAGTAAAAAATTAAACACTTATGTGGAAAAAGTCTCTGAAATAATTATAAATGGTAAACTGAGACTTCAATTAAGAGGTATAGACCCAGCAGAAATTATAGTGCCTTTCAGTATTGATGAAATAAAAAAGTTATGGGAAGACAATGACCCATGGCAAAGAGCTTGTGCAAATTTTTGAGAGAAATTAATAACAACTATCCCAGAAGCAATAGACTTATCCTTATAAAGAGAACTGCTTGGCTTCTTCCTCACATTTTATGTGATGCTCCAATAACTGGAGTGTTACATGAGGAGCGGCTGTGTCCCTGCCGAGGAGCGGGCTGTGTTCCTGGCACCTGGCTCTTGGCCACGGGGCCTGCTTTTGGCCCTGGCTAGCTTATACCTGGAATAATTACACACAAACTGTGTTCATTTAAGTACTGCCTGGCCCATTTTTCTCTAGCCTCTCATTGGCTAACTTTTACATCTTGCTTTAACCCATATCTAGTAATCTATGTATCACCATTGGGCCGTGGCTTACAAAGAAGATTCTAATCTACGTCCATCACAGGCTGGAGAATCATGGCTTCTCCCACACTTCCTTTCTTCCCAGAATTCTGTTCTGTCTACCTGGCCCACCTAAGGGCTCCCCTATCAAAAGGCCAAGGCAGACTCTTTATTCAACCAATGAAAGAAACAGAAATACAGAAGAACCCTCCTACACCACTGAAGCCCATACATTTTATATGGATACTAATAAATCGGGGAAAACAGGTTACAAATCAGATGAATTGTTTAAGGTAGAATAAAGCCCTTATAATTCTGTCCAAAGGGCAGAATTATATGCTATTCTTATGGTGCTAAGGAATTTTAAAGAACCCCTTTATATAGTTACTGACTCACAATATGCAGAAAGAGTTATCTTGCATATTAAAACTGCTGAATTTATACCAGATGATATAGATTTGACTTCATTGTTTATCCAGGTGTAAGACATAATCAGGAATAGGCTTTGTCCTACGTACATATCACACATCTGATCCCATATGGATCTTCCAGGTCCTCTAGCACAAGGTAATGCCGAAATTGATCAATTATTGATTGGAAGTGTGTTGCAGGCCTCAGAATTTCATAAAAACATCACATCATTAAAAAAGTTTAAAGAAAATTTTCTATTACATGGCAACAAGTAAAGGAGATCATAAATATATGCCTTATTTGATCTTTAAATAACCAAACACTGCTACTTGCAGGAACTAACTCAAAGGGTATTCCAAAGATTGAAATCTAGCAGATGGATGTGTTCCACCTTAAAAAATTTTGTAAATTAAAATATGTACACCACACCATAGACACATATTCAAGTTTTCAATGGGCAACTGCCTCGATCTCAGAAAAGGCTTATCCAGTAATCACACATTTATTGGAAGTTATGGCCATCATGGGTATACCTGGATAAATAAATACATACAATGATCCAGCATATGTATCTAAAAAAATGAAGCAGGTTTTTTTGCTTATTATAATATAAAGCACATTACAGGTATACCAAATAATTCTACAGGTTAGGCAGTTATAGAAAGGTCAAATCGTACTATAAAGGATATGCTGAACAAACAGAAAGGGATTGAAAATGCCCCCAGAAATAGATTACATAATGCTTTATTAACCTTGAATTTTCTTAACGCTAATGAGAAAGGGACAACAGCAGCAGAAAGACATTGGAAAATGGAAAAGTCTGCTGAATTAAATCACTGGTTTATTTCAAGGATGTGCTGACCTTGCAATGGAAGCCAGGATATGTGCTGTGTTGGGGAAGGGGTTTTGCTCTTGTTTCCACAGGAGAAGAAAAATTGTGGATACTATTGAAATTAATAAAAGGTCTGTTTGAACAGGAGAAACCTCTTGGAAAGGAGAAATGACAGCTCATCCACAATGATGTTAATCATACAGGTAGCAAGAAAAGCATATAGGATGGGGCAGGATTATGTTCTTATCTTTGTAGGAAGACACTCATCTTCAAAGAATTTAAAGGATCCTTGATGTTTGAATACTGACAGTTGGAAAAAATATCTACACAATAAGGATCAAGATCCCAGGTGTCAATAGGGATAGCTTCACCTAGGTACTTAGGCAGCAGAGGAGAGGGTGCCTGGACTGGCCTTGTAATATAGGTACATTGATGAATATCTNCCAGGAACTTTTGATAGCTTCCTTATGAGAAAATCCTCACATAATTCACATTGCTAAGCATTTTGCAAGCTTTAAAAGAGCAAGACAAGAACTAGATACAGCTATTAGTTGAAGTACTTTTAATACATTCTTTTACCCCAACATACTTTTACTGATATTTTAAAAATAGTTAATCCAGATTTTATGTGCTATATCAATGATAGATTATTTTGATGTGTTACCTCACTAGCAATAAATTTATTAAGAAATCATCATCCTAAACCACTTAACGTGTACCATGACTGCTTGCAATAATGCTGGGGAGACTTCCATAATTAATTTACATTTAGCAGTCTATATACATCAAACAGATAGTGCATGTAGTAAAATTTGCTGCAGTTAACAAAAATACTGAGGGCTACAAAACAGCTTCATTATAATGTGGAAAACGACCTGTATAGGAAGAAATTGGATTTTAAATACATTTTTTGGGTTTTTCAAGACAGAGTTTCTCTGTGAAATAGTCCTGGCTAACCTGGAACTCACTCTGTAGACCGGGCTGGCCTCAAACTACAAGCCTGACTATTTAAGGTGACTCTCTTAACCTATATTTCCCAATTAAACATTACATTTTTAAATGAGCTACAAAATCACAATATCCTAATTAAGATCAGAAATACATATACACATAAGAAAATTGACACCAAATCTGCATCAACAAATGAAGATCCATACCAATGTAAATTATTCATCTCTATATCATATTCCCCTTTAAATGTAAAAGAACATTGATAAACAATATTTGGGAATATGGGCACAGTTTTTTTCTCTCCAAACTGCTTCCTGCTATATGGGGGCACTGTTAATCAGGTCTTACATGTGTCTCCTGTGTACAGGGTTCATCTCATTCAGCAGCTGAGCAAAGTAATTTGTCAAGGGTGTTCATGGCAACCTTTCAAGAGGCCTTCGTCCATGAAACCATATTGGTGTATGAGCAATTCACAGGTTCTCATCTTCTGTGAAAACAAAAGAAGAAACTCTTTTCCCAAGCAACATGTCCTTAGACCCAAATACTAAAGTCAAGATACTTTTACAATATACATGCTGGTTTAGCTTAGCAGTCCATACAATGTCTCTCTGTACTTAGCTCATTCACAGTCAAAAAATTTCAAAGAAAAAACAAACAACAATAATATTATTCCTTTTAATCTATGACTATCTGTACTCTGTCTCTTTAAAGACTCTGCCCATTTTTAAAGCATTAACTTTATTTTATGACTCTATATGCTTTTTCTTCTCTCCCAAACCTACATACACCCATCCAACACTGTGATCCATTTAGAGGTCATTTATGTCTGAATCTGTCCTATTGTGAATCTGTAATTAAGGAGCACTTCTTAAAATGCTAAGTAGTGCTTCAAAATTTAAGTTGCACCATTAGTAGTGGTAATAGGGTAATAACAGTTTGCCTGCCCAGTCTAAAATTAAGCTGCTCCGTTATTATGGTAAATGCAGTAGTTTTTGCCTGCCTCTGCACAGTCCAGCATGCTGGAGCTGATTGNAATGTGGCTGCCAATGGGGACTGACTGATAAGCCAATGATAATGGCACAGGGACCTATCTCTTCTGCATGTATTGGTCTTTTGGGAACCTATTCTATATTGATGCACACCTTCTTAGGCTGAGATGGAGGGGGGCGGGCCTTGGGCTTTCCACCGGGCAGGATATCCTGCCCTATCTCAAAGAACCAGGGGGAGGACGGTGGGGTAGTGGGGGAGCGGGAGGACCTGGGAAAGGGGAGTAAATGTAAATTTTTCTTTTAACAATAAAAAAATGTTAAAAAAGAAAACCAAAAATATTCAGTAAGTATAGATGTTGAGAAAATGCATTTATGTGTGTGTGTGTGTGTGTGCATTTATATTTCTAAATATATAGATCTTGTTTTGGAGGTGGACACTGACTTGGTCCCTAATTCCAAGTCTGTTGTTAGTAGAAAAGCCCAGAGTTTCTGTCTCATGTCAGGAGCCATGATATGGGACAGAAAGAAAAAAGAATTTAGAAAAACGACTTTATTTCTTTCATAGTTATTTTTGTCTTTATCACACCCTTCATTGAATATATATGTCTATATAAATAATGCTTAAGTTTTCCACAATTAACAATGAATTTTCCTGCAGTAATCTTTGAAGATTCCAGGAAGAAGATGGGGCCCCATAACAACAACTTCACCTTCTTAATATGATGTCATGATACTGATAGCACACTACAAGACCTGTTTTGGGTACCAGCTACACAAGATGGTTCCAACTTGGTTAGCTGAAATAATGCACATCTTTTACAACATTCTGACCTGACCTCCACAAAATCTTCAGAGATTATTTGCAATCTTACCAGACATTAATCTTTAAATTTAACCATCATTTTACTTTCACAGGATCCTGTATAGAAAACTTCAACCCTATGACAGCTGGAATTAATTCTGGAAGATGACATCCCCTTTTCCAGCAAAATTGGTCCTCAGGGTTAGGGACATTATTTTTAGGTTGATTATAATTGATATATGGTTGAGTGTTGGGGGGAATTTTATAAGCTTAAGAATCCTTTTATAAAAAGGGGGGGGGAAATTGGATGATGGGATAAGTGGTTTGTCAGTTATTATTTATAGACAATTACATTGGTATAGATTCTTGTATATGGATACAAAGTTAAATAATATTAAATATTGTATGCATGCATGCTTCTACCTCTGCTTAACACATTTCTATGTATTTATATATATATATATATATATATATATATATATATATATATTTACCTTATTGCAGTGTACATTTCTACCTCTGATCAAGATACTTGTAAATTGTTTACATTTGGAGTTCATCGTCCTCATTTATTGCACAGTTTTTATTATCTTAGTCTTTAAGTTATACAGGTATTAAGAAATATAGATTAATAGTCATCTATGTTTGCCTTACTTATAGTTAGACTAATCAGGTTCTTTAGATACATAGAGATTATATTCTGTATAGATAGATAATCTTCAACCACTTCAAAGAGCTATAGAAAATGGCATTTACATAACTTAGAGTTCTGTTGAAGTGAGACACAATTGCTCCTGGAAGCACCAATCTAGTCCCAAGAGAATTTTGAGCACCAAAGACACTCCACTTGAAGCTTGTTTTCTTTTTGGTAAAACTGAACTTTGGACAAGGAACTGCCCATACATCAACCACTGACAAAATACATAGTATCTAGAAGTGGATGAGCAGGACTGTCATATCTTGCTAAGACAGGGTAAGACAATTTTGGAATATTTCTTGCCTTTGAAAATAGTCTGTCAGTTATTCTTGGCCTTAGCCAAAGGTGGTTGCCTCAATGTTGCAAATGAGACTTTGTGTGATTGTCCAAGTAGCCAGTTTTCTCTGTGATTTGGAAGTTGTTTGATTGCACTTCTTACTCACTCAAGTAACATTATTTAGCTTCTTAGATTTTTGATGGGGTTGAAGCCTAAATAATTGTAGTTACTTTCCTCTCGTGACTTGGAGAACAATTTATTATACAAGACTTAAGCTAGTTAAAATAGGATATGGTGCAGGAGACCTGTCTGTATTCTGTCAATCATNAAAACACTGCTTAGCCACTATCTCTAACTTCTTATTGGCTAACTCTTACATATTAGTTTAACTCATCTCCATTAATCTGTGCATTACCACAGGGATGTGGCTTACTTGAAATTCTAACTGGCCTCCTACACCAGATAAGTATCTATTGATTGATTTATAACATGCCTAAATAGGGTGTTGATTTATTTTTTTGGTTCTACCTGAATAGGTATGGAGCACAAACATCTTCACTGGCATGTAGATCCCCATCTACTTCAAGATTAAGGTCCCTCTTAGATTTACTGCTTTATGTTAAACAATTCATCTGTATTTGTAATGACTACTTTCCTGTGCTTTGTTTACCTCTTTCCTATGCTCCTAATTAATTATATAAAGTGATCTGTACACTGAGTATGATCAAATCTCTTCTATAATGAATGTTCTTATAGGGTTTGAAAAAATCTGTGAGAAATGCTTTGGGCAGTGCTCTCCAGAATGTGTCATATATCTGTATTATCTGTGACTTTTGTAACAAAGATGAATGCACCTCATCTTGAAGACTGATTCGGTGCTGCAGGTCTTAGAGTTGTATTTTTGCAAAAAAAAAAATGGAGTCATATTCTCAAGTAGAATGGAGAAGTGCTTCTGTACTAGGGCAGATACTTACCCTTAGGTTGGATCAGTTACTGCTATTGGGTTTGGGTTCTCTAGAGACTCTTGCATTTAGTTTTAATGCAGATATGTATTATTTTCATATGTAGTAAAAAAGTACTGTGGTAGTTTGAATGTAATTGGCCCCTATAATCTCATAGGGAATGGCAGTATTAAGAGCTGTGGCTTTGTTGGTGTGGGTATGGCCTTTTGGAGGAAGTTTGTCACTGTGTGGGTGGCCTTTGAGTTCTCCTGTGGTCGGGATATCACCCAGTGTCTCAACTGACTTTCTGTTGCCTGCAAGATGTAGGATTCTCAGCTATCTCTTCAGTATCACACCTGCCTGCATGCCACCATGATCTCCATTAATGATGATAATGGACTTAACCTCAGAAACTGTAAGCAAGCTGCCCCAATTAAAGGTTTTCCTTATAAGCATTGCTGTGGATATAGTATTTCTTCGCAGAAATAAAACCTTAAGACAATACTATTACCATAATTAACATTACTAAAATTTTCATGATAGGTAGTATAACAAATTGTTATACCATTTTCTGGGTGGGAAAGTCCACTGAAATATTTTGGGAACTGAGGAGCCACTGCCAATTGTTGAGCACTCATTGATGAACCCGTCAGGTTCCAATGGAGAGCTCCCAAGCAGAATCCCACAGATGGTACCTGTTAAGCTCACTGGGTCTCAAAAAAAAAAACAAAAAACACAAGAATCAGAGAAAAAGGTACTTCTAGGGAAGAGAGGGGATTTATAGAGGTCTGAGAAAGACAAGAGAGAGTAGAGTAATCAGAATGTATTTTGTACATGTTTGAAAATGTCAAGGCACAAATTTTATTAAAATTTGAACTGATAGGGTTGGGACATGGCTAATTGGTTGAACCATGATATACATGACTAACACTATGCATTCAGTCTCCAGAATAAAAAGGAAAAAGTAAGAAAAAGAGAAAAGAGAAAGAAAAAAAGCACATAGTTAATATATATCACTTCTTATGTGTCAGCCTAGTGCTGACACAGAGACTTTCACATATTTATCTAATCCTCCCTCATGGGGCCTCAGGGAGGTAGGTTCTTTTCCAAATATCCTGCTGTTGCTGGTGAAAACAACATATCAAGTGCTTAGGTCTTCTTTGATCTTAGTTTGAGAACTTAAGCAACTGAGGTACGAGCAAATTTCATTTTTAGAAACACAGATGGTAATAATAGCAAATAATGACAATTGCATATGGACATTTTCATGATAAATATGTTGAGAAAGATGCTATTCTTTGAGAAACTTTCAGTCATAAGAAGCTAATGAAAATTGGAGACCTTTAACACATTATATTCTGGAGAATAAATGTGAAAGCAATAACTTAGGGTAGGGAACTTTATCAATCCTCCTTAAATGAATTCTTCACTGAAATGTTTATGAAGTTTTGGGTTTCTTAAAAAATGAAAGAGTAGAGAAGGAGGTTAGTTGGAAGAGTTCCTTTAATAAGAATTTTAATTTCCTGTTATACTTGCAAGTTTTCTAAAATGAACCTTAAAGTACAAGTCATATTGATTTCTGATGCATGCAGATGTGAAAAGGCTAAACACTGAGTTTCAGAAATACTAAATTACTAAATTTCAGACCATCTCCTTTTTCTAATAGAAGTAAAAGAAAACCACAAAGAATATGAAAAAAACAGTAACAGACACAGAATTGTTCACATTAATCTGCCAGAATGTAGCAAGAAAGAAGGAGATAAAGGAGAGAAAGAAAGAACAAATGAGAAATATAGTAGGTGGAATAAATAAGGTGACAAAAAAAAATCTCTGCTCGTGATGATGAAGATATACTTCTTTAGAAGCCAGAAGAGAGCTTTTAGAGGTATAGTTAAATTCTTGCTATCCAAAATCGGATTCAGAATCATCCATAGATGTCTTACCAGGGAGACAATTAGAAATGGAATACATATATCTTGATAAACTCCACTAAAATTTCATTCTCACTTAAGCTTTGGATGTTACTGATACATAAATTGATTTAAGAGACTCTTTGTTTTTGACTCAGGTTTTGTGTTTTATACCAAATAAAGGTTGAGGGTTATTTTTGTTTTGTTTGAATAAATGTAATATAAAACAATATATAATTATATAAAACATAATAATTATATGCATATTTATCTCAATTGGTGAATATGTAACTTAAGTTTAAAAAAATTGTGGACACTTATTCCTTTCATCTTCTGTGGTCCTGGCAGTGAATGAAAAGTCAAGCAATGGCTAGGTATTGGTGCCTCTAATCCTCTGTATTTTTTTTTTTTTGGTTTTTCGAGACAGGGTTTCTCTGTGGCTTTGGAGCCTGCGCTGGAACTAGCTCTTGTAGACCAGGCTGGTCTCGAACTCACAGANTATAACCTAATGTAGACTCTCTGTGTGATTTTCTTTGGGGCTTGCCGGCTGTGGGGTACTGGGCAGGACAGAAGGCCCAACGAGCAGGACCCTCATGTAACAGAATGGCGCCCATGTGGATAACTGCACCCAAAGAAAGCCTGAGAAAGCTTGGGAAAGAATATAGTAAAGCATGTTTTCTTGGTAGCAGCAAATACTCAGGTCTACTCTGCTTGCGAGAGGCAAGGTCTCTCATTTAAGGGAGGCTTCCTGACTCAGCTTTAGCTGCAAAACCCTGCAGCACTTTAAGAGGTCCTGCCACGAAACACTTAAATAGTGTTGATAAAAAGAGGACCGCATGCTTTTCAGTTTTCAGCTGTAGCAGGAAAAAAACTGCACCATGTTAAAATGCCGGCTTTCTGGGCCTTCCTGCCAGGACAAACTCTGACTCTTTCCAGCAGGCAGTCCAGCCAGGAACTTTGAATGTGATCTGTGAGCAGAATGCTGCAGCTTGCTTGCTGGCAGGGACCTTAAAACGCCATAGAGTTGTGGTGATTAACATGGCAACAGCCGGTACTTCTGCCATGAGGCTGGAATCACACAATGTTGTAAATGGGTGAGAGGTGTGTGTTGTGTTCCCCAGCTGACAGCCGCTGGCCCGCTCATCTGCTGGCCAGCTGCACCCGAAATAACTACATGAGAACAGCATTCATTCAAACTCTGCCTGGCCCATTATCTCTAGCCTCTTCTTGGCTGCTCTCACATCTAAACTAACCCATTATAAAAGTCTGTATGTCACCACGAGGTGGGTGACTTCCCGGACGGTTCTACGATACTTCCATCTGTGAAGGGGGCCTCATGGCAACTGGCTCTGACCCAGTCTTCTTCCCAGCGTCCTGTTTTCTTTTCCCCGCCTATCTAAGTCCTGCCCTATCAAATGGTCCAGGCAGCTTTCTTATTTAACCAATAAAAGCACAGAAATAAAGACTGACCCTCCCACATTTCCCCTTTTTCTGTTAAAACAAAAAAGAAAGGCTTTCATTTTAACATAGTAAAATTACATGTAACAAAACAGTTATCAAGTAAGAATTACAGTTCCAATATTTATATCTGTTTTATCTTTTATCATAACTAAGGAAAACTATAACTATCCATTCTTCAA
>JAQHUG010000400.1:1437815-1452096 GCA_028555095.1 Dicrostonyx torquatus | reverse complement strand
TGTTCTGTAAGCTTCTTGTACCTTCATAGGAATATCCTTCTTTAGGTTGGGAAAGTTTTCTGCTACAGTTTTGTTGAGTATGATTTTCTGGGCCTTTGAGCTGGAGTTCTTCTCCTTCTTCTACCCCTATTATTCTTAGGTTTGGTCTTTTCATGGTGTCCCAGAGTTCCTGGATGTTTTGTGTTAAGAATTTGTTGTATTTGATGTTTTCTTTGATCGATGAGTTTATTTCCTCTATAGTATCTTCAGCGCCTGAGATTCTTTCTTCTATCTCTGTATTCTGTTGTTTATACTTATATCTGTAGTTCCTGTCCATTTAACCCAGATTTTTCCATATCCAGCCATCCCTCAGTTTCTGTTTTTTTTTTATTACCTCTGTTTTGGTTTTCAAGTCTTGAACTGTTTGCGTTACCTGTTTGATTGCTTTTTCTTGGATTGCTTAGGTTTCTTTGAGGGATTTATTAATTTCTTCTAACTTTTTGTATGTCTTTTCTTTCATTTCTTTAAGGGAGTTTTTTCCCTTCCTGTTTAAGGGTCTCCACCATTTTCATCAAGTTACGTTTAAAGTCGATTTCTTCTACTTCTTTTGGATTAGGATGTTCCATTCTTCCTGTTGCCTGTTCACTGGATTCTGATGTTACCATTTTGCTTTTCATGTTGTTGGAGGAATTTTTGCATTGGCACTTGCCCATCTCTTCCTTCATATGAGGCCAGCAGAGTCTTGGCATCTTGGTCCAATCTTTGCTTTGGCTGACTGTGTACTTGGGAGTTTTTCTTAGTCTGCCCTCGCTTAGGTCCAATCAAAACTGGAGCAGGCTCTCAAATCCCCTCTGCCCTGAAGTAGGCTGTGTTGGGGATTCAAGGGCCTAGCAGATGAAAATGTGGGCTTGGGGGCAGGGTGGAATGGGATAAAGAACACCAGCAGCAGGGAACACATCCCTCTGGATGGCCAGAAAAGCTTAGGGAATTGGAGGGGGCCTGAATTCAGTCCCTGGGGACTGTCAAAGAGAGTGGCACTTGAGGCTGTCCAGCCTTTTAGCTAGTTACTCACCTCCCCGGATCCCCTCAGCACTGGAGCAGGGTCTCTTGCAGGGTTCTAAGGACCTCTCAGACAAAAAGGCAGATTTGGGGGCAGGATGTGATGGTAGAGAGAAATCCCAGCAGCAGGACCACTCCCTGCTGGCTCTCCAGACCCCTCAGCCCTGAAGCAGGGTGTGTTGGGGGATCCAAGGACCTCACAGATATTCAATAAACTATTGACAAGCAGAATCATTGTGGCATTTTCATTATGGACCAGGATGGAAATATCAGTGACTGATATTCTGAGTATGACTGAATATATAGCTTACTACAATATAAGTACAAGCTGCTAAAATTTCCAATGGGTACCCACCCCTTAAAAATGGGAAATGAGCTGTGCTTCCAGAGATAACATTCTTTTAAAGAGCTTCCAAGCAACCAAAAATAACATTCATGTGTATACACATTCACGACCACACTGACTCAGTTCCTAAAAGTCCTACAGATTATGCCTGGGATTTGAGTCCTTTTTTTTTTACAGCTTTTAAACTGGCACTGCCACTCTTAAGTGTACGTAAGGGGGGGCAGTACAATGAGATCAGTGTTTGGTCTATATTCATTTTTCTTAAGATGCTACAATCATAATTTCCAGCTGACTAATAAGCAGAAAAAGTGGCCAAATGGATTATACTTTCTGGGAGAAAGGTAAGACACTTGTAGTGAAACATATCAATTAACCAAACAGTAAAATAACTAACCAACCAACCATATATCCCTCTATCTTCATGATAACCCACCAAAAAGTCAAGGAACCAAGATATAAGTTCCTGGGATATTTATGTAAGATACTATAGGTGAGAGAAGTATAGAATTTTTTAAATATTCATCTCTGGTATTGAGGAAAAGATAGATATTTAAAAAGAAGATAATAAATAATATCTTAAACCAAGTTTCTAATATGAGAAAAATAATGTTTTTGCCTAGAAGTGGTAGAATGAGTGGACAGAAGAAGGCAAGATAAAGAAAAGAGCCTCTTTAATCATGGAGCCCAGCAGGAAGTATAGGTGGGCGATGAGAACAGGAAATTCTGGGAAGAGGAAAGACTCAGTCTTCATTCATCACTCAGATAAAGATAAAGCAAAATGAGAGTGCCTCACTGATAAAAGGTACCAAGTCATGTAGCTAACACAGACAAGAATTGTGGGTTAATTTAAGATGTAAGAGTTAATTTATAAGAAAGCCTTGCTATCAGGTCAACCAGTTTGTAATTAATGTAGACCTCTGTGTATTTCTTTGGGACTGAATGGCTATGGGACTGGGCAGGACAGAAATCTCTGTCAACAACATTCCATGAAATGGTGTTTTCCATATTTAGAGCTGGTCTTTCTATTTCACTGAACTTCATCTATATAGTTCCTCAAGCATACATTGTGCTTGTTGATCTTGTCAACTCAATGAAATTTAAAATAAAAGTGGGGA
Source organism: Dicrostonyx torquatus (assembly GCA_028555095.1). Classification (NCBI taxonomy): domain Eukaryota; kingdom Metazoa; phylum Chordata; class Mammalia; order Rodentia; family Cricetidae; genus Dicrostonyx; species Dicrostonyx torquatus. The sequence goes on along the minus strand of JAQHUG010000400.1, from coordinate 1,449,597 downwards.
AAACACCTTTGGGTGTGTCTGTGAAGGAATTTCCAGGTAGCATTATTATTAACTGGAGAGGAAGTTCTACTTTCAAAGTCGACAGTCTTCTAGCTGGAGGTCTAAGGTAAAATTAATTCACTTGACTGTTTACATTTTTTTGGTGAGTGCAGACACCTACAATTGAAAATGCCATTCTTTGCTAACTTTAGATTCCAGCTTCTTTGGTTTTTCTTCATAGATTGAACGCTAGCAGCTCCAGAGTACTCCAGACTTCCAGAACATGTTTGAACTTACTGGAAAATCATCTTTGTGAATGGAAGACTTACCATATTCTCTGAAATTGCAGCATGGACAAGACAATAATGTAAGAAAATCTATTCCTTTAAAGATACACACACACATACGCACATGCACACACACATATGCACACACACATACGCACACACACATACACACACACGTGCACACACACACGTGCACACACACACACACACACACACATGATTGTGTTCCTCTAGAAAGCCCTGGATGACTCCAGTCAAGTTGTCAGTGATGATTAGTACTGGCAGAAACCTCTGCTCCTGAAGGTAAGGTTGACTCTTCTCTATTAAGTCCAGAAACTGATAGGATGAGGCCAATCCACATTATAGAGTAGGAATTTGACTTGACGTGTCAAATTAAATGTTGATCAATTATTTAAAAATATTTTAAAAACCCACCACCTCATGGAAGGGAACAAGAGACACCTGCTTTGGGGATGATTTTGGAGAGATGGAGTCAAAGAATACCCCTTGATTGCAGTGACTTCTGTTTCATACATAGCAATATGATGAGTCATTTATCATTCCTTGGAGAGGAGCAAGAAAGGATTGGAGAAATAGATTGAAATTTTCTTCAAGGGTTCAGATAGATAGCAGGCAAATATTTTCTAAGACAGGAACTTGGGGAGAAATATAATCACTAGTTTAACATCATATCAATGATATCAAAAAGGTTCTCAGCATGTCATCAAGGTTGAAGACATTCAATATACAAACACTATTTGTAATTGTGGGTTTAACACTGTACATGAATGACTGAATAATCTTGCCCAAATATGTATAAAGCATAAAAACTATAAAAGAGCATGCTTCTTTACCTAATCCCGTCTCTGTCTTTAAGGGTGACTTTGCTATACTCTGCTGCTATGCTCAAGGCCAACAGGATGTTGAGAATAGCTAGACATCAAACTGTGGTATGCATGTGTGTGTTACACGTGTTCATGCATATGTTGTATATAAACCGACCTTACACAGTTTTGGATTCAGATAGATAAAAATCACTTGGGAGTTGTATTACTGTGAGTAGTATCATAAAAAGAGATATGGTAAATAGAGGACTTTTGATGGAATCCTAAAACTTTAATGCCCATACAAAGTGTCAATTTGTCTATGGAGCAGCTTGTTTATGCTAATAGGTAGCAGGTAGAGAGAAAATGAAATTTTCTTAAACCTTCCTTTTGTGGGCCATTAGTAACATTGACAAGATCTGCAAGCAAAAATTAAATGCAGTTAAATTGTAAGTATTTCATTCACTCTGTAAATTACTTGATGTCAATATTGTACCATAAATTTTTATCAAATTTTGTGATTCAGAATGGAAATAGCAAGTTTTGAATTTGTTTTGAATTTAATTGATATTATTTATTATTTTGTCTGATTTTAGTTGTGAATATACATTTTTGTAAATGTAAATTGTTTCCTCTTCTTGATGCATATAGGGCTCTTTCATCATAGTTTTATTCTCATAATTTTGTTATGTGTGGATTTTGAATCTGTGGCTTGATTTTATTTGATGATTTGAGAGCGTATTCAACTAATAGGTAATTTTTGAAATTTTTCATTATGTAATGAAAATTGCTTAGTTAACATGTAAGTTCACTTTATATTTCCTGTTAGCATTATTAGGTTGATGCTGTCTTCAAATTAATTAATCTGCCTGGAACGAGATGGTCATACCTGTGAAAATATTCTTTTTGAAGATTCTTTTATCTATACAAACATTTCTTTTCAACATGGATTAAATGTAGAAATCACACTATGGCAGCTGTAAGTTGAAAACAATCAGTTAGCTTCCTGTTTGGCTGGAATGGCAAGATTCTAATTTATTACAAACATAATTTAGAGTGGGGATTTTTGTACTGGTTATTAGTTGTGTTTGAAGCATAGCTCTTTCTGTTTCCCTGTTTTATGTAAGGAAAGTAAGTACATAGGGAAAGTACCCATTATATGGGTGAGTTCAGACTCTGAATGATTTTCATTGTGGAAATGCAGGTTAATGCCTGAGCATTTTCTTGCCTCAGTTGAACAGTTGGATTACACAAGGATCATCAGCAGGTTAATATTTGGCAACTGGAATTTATAAAATTTAGCATACTTATGAATAAATAATGAGAAAATATTTATTATAAACTTAAATAATCTTTCCTTTCTTAGAAATCTAATAAAAGCAAAATTAAAAGAAGTATTTTATTTCCTCATATGTAATAATGGACAAAGTAAGCTGGCTATACACTTGAAACTTCGCTTGTAAGTCTCACTTAGAACCATCTGACCTGTGACCCTCAGCAGGCCAATTTCCTATTACAGTCCAGGGAGGAAGGATGCACTTCCTTCTGGAGAATCTGGAGCCATTGAGAAACTGCTGCTTACAAGTACCTTCACTCAGCTCCATCCTTTTTCTCATGTCTAGATTACAAGGAAATAATTTTATTTCAGACAGAGCCATTTGAGAGCAAATAGCCTGGTAGATGATAAAGGAAAACCATTCTTAAGGTTGAAGCGAGTGAGATTATCTTAAATACTTTGCAAAACTACTCATTTAACCTTTTTACATATTCATGAGATTTTTAACATTTAATTTTTCATGTGTTTGTTTCCTGTATGAAGAAGAAAATATGAAAATAAGGAAATTGAGTCGACACCAAGCGATGGGAAGCATTTTCACAGCAGTATCTTTATTGTCAGCTTTCCAGTATCCCTTGATTTAGCAAGATCCAGACATACACATCTGCTGCACAGTTTGATGCCAAAAGAATTGCATGGATGAAATTGGAAATAACCACCTCTCCCTATATCAATTTAGGCACCGCACTGTCCCATGGAGCATTTGAACCTAAGTTTGGGTTTTACGAAGTATATATTTTGAGATATGTCTTTTTTAATTTAAATGTTGATCAACTTAGGTATATGGTTGGCTGAGAAGTATGTGAAATGAAAAATCCTGCTAACTATTTGCCTTAAAAATTATCATCAATGGTTGTATCAAAGCTGTTGCCAGAAGTTTGGTCTTTTACAAGCAAGGGCATTCTGCTAGTTCCAAAACAGAGGTTAATAAAGGAAATATGGAATTTCTTCCACCCCGTATTGACTCAGAGGGTTTGGATATCTCCTTCTGTTGTTACTAATTAAGAGGACAGGTGCTCCTTTCAGGGTATTGAGGGATAGCACAGCACTCAAGAACAAATACAACAATGCCAACTGAGTAGTTGAGAAGTAATGGCACAGGACTAAAGATGTATTTAGCTGAGAAAAGATGTTCAGATGCTCTGTGATTTGTCATATTTGAATAGGAAGAAAAAGAAGAGAAAATGATTTGAGGTGTTTCCAAATCACATGTGCCAGAATGTGTACACATGTACAAATGTGTGTTGACTGCCTGTGGATGTGAGTGCCTAGTGATCTTGTTGGCATCATCTTTTGGAGAGAATGTTTTTTCACAGTTGTTTATAGGAGTTTCACAGATCTGTGCAGCCAACTTTCTGAGTTGCTCCAATCTGAATAGACCCAAATAATCCTTGTGGCTTTTGGATTTTGGAATTACTCGCATTTCCATGGATCCTGAGTATATTATTCTCTCATACTTCCCAAATGAGCTTTTCCACTATCACCGTGTTGGTTCATTGTGTATGTCTGAGTTCCTGTCTGGGATTGGAGTTTTCTTACTAGAATTTGTTTAGTCTGAGTATTTGCCAACTTGCCTTTGTTCTTAAGCACAAAGTTCTTAGTTCTTGCACCATGAAGTTCCTGTAGCTTAGTACCTTGACGACCCTGGTGCTCTAACAAGTGTATTTTTCCCTCCCTGTTTGGATTTAATGTCTTCTTGTTTTCCTTCCTCATTTTAACATGTTTAAATAGATGATATCTATCCCCACACACAAAACTCAAGTCCAAACGGATTAAACACCTCCATATAAATCTGACCACACTGAACCTGATAGAAGGGAAAGTGGGAAGTAGTCTTCAATAAATGGGCAAAGGAGACCACTTCCTAAATACAACCCCAGCAGCACAGACAAAAAATAAATGGCACTTCCTGAAACTGAGAAGTTTCTGAAAAGTAAAGGGCACAGTCAAGACGAAAAGTCAGTCTACTGAATGGGAAAAAAATCTTCACCAACCCCAATTCAGACATAGGACTGATCTCCAAAATATATAAAGTACTCAAGGAATTAGACATCAAAATTCCAAATAACCCAATTTAAAAAAAATGGGGTACAGATCTAAACAGAGAATTCTTAACAAAAGAATTTCAAATGGCTGAAAGACACTTCGGGAAATGTTCAACATCCTTATGCATCAGGGAAATGCAAATCAAAATGACTATGTGATACCATCTTACACCAGTCAGAATGGCTAAGATCAAAAACACCAATTATTGCTTATGCTGGAGATGATGTGGAGTAAAGTAAAGGGAACATCCCTCCATTGCTGGTGGGAATGCATACTTGTAAAATCACTTTGGATATCAATATGGTGGTTTCTCAAAAAATTGGGAATCAAACTACCTCAGGATCCCACAATACCACTCTTGGGCATACTACAAGGACATTTGTTCAACTATATTAGTAACATTATTTGTAAAAGCCAGAACCTGGAAGCAAGTTATATGCCCCTCAACCAAAGAATGGATAAAGAAAATGTGGCACATTTACACATTAGTGTACTACTCAGCAGTAAAAATCAATGACACTTTGAAATTTGCATGCAAATGGATGTAACTAGAAAAATGCATCCCAAGTGAGGTAAGCCAGACCTAGAAAGAGGATCATGGCATGTACTCACTTATGAGTAGATACTAGCTTTAAAGCAAAGTATATTGAGTTCATGCTCCTAGAGATTTAAGCTAAATAACAATGTGAATCCTAAGAAAAACATACATAGATCCACCTGGAAAGGGAAAACACATAAGAATGCCTGACAAATTGTGAGCATGGGGGTGGAAGGAGTAGAAAGGATGGGAGGGGAAGACGAGGAAAGAAGGGGAGGAAGGACTAGAACTTGAGGGAACGGGATAGTTGAGATGGAGGGAGGACAGAGATGAGAGCAAGAAAAGAAATATTTTGATTGAGGGAGCTATTGTAGGGTTCCCAAGAAACCTGGCTCTAGAGAAATTCTCAGGAATCCATGAGGATGATCCCAGCTAAGACCCTAAGCAATAGAGAAGAGGAAGCCAAAACTGGCCTTGCTCTGTAGTCAGATTGATGAATATTTTAAATATCACCACAGACCTGCATCAGAGCACTGTTCTGGGCTCCCAAAGTCCAGTTGAAGAGTGGGAGGAGTGAGAATATCAGCAAAATGGTCCAGTCCATGATGGGTTCACCCACTGAGACAGTCTATCTGAGCTAATGGGAGCTCACCAACTCCAGCTGGACTGGGAAGGAACAAGCATAGGACCAAGCTATTCCCTCTGAATGTGTTTGACACTTGCATGGTTGGGGCAGACTCTGAGGGGCCACTGACATTGATACCAAGATTCATCCCTACTTCATATACTGGCTTTTTGGGAGCCTGTTCTCTTTGGAGGGATACCTTGCTAAGCCTAGATTTATTAGGGAGGGCCTTGGACCTTCCCAAAATCATGGTGCCTTATCCTCTCTGAAAAGTGGATGGGGGTAAGATGGGTATTGGTAGATGGAAGGAAGAGGAGTAGGAGAGGGAGTGGGAATTGGGATTGGTATGTAAAATGAAAAAAAGATTGTTTTAGTTTTAAAATAAATTAATTATTTAAAAATTAAATAATAAAAAAGAAGCTTGTACAGGGTATTCATCTGAGATTTTCTATTTGATAATAATTACTATGCATAAGTTTGTATTTGGAAAAAGTTTTTTTTAAGTCTTTTGGGGTCTCAAAAATCACCAATTGGTAATATTAGTATAGCACACTAACATTACACTAATATTGCTGTATAAATATTCTAATATATTATTTTTATTATACTAAAACATATATATGTTTTTATTTTACTTTATTTTTTAAACAATGAACCACTAGCCTAATGAGGACTAATCCTAGCTGTTGTTCTAATTTGATGATTAAGAGTGTCAAACTATCAATTTCCCCTTTTATATGTGTTGCAATGTTCTTACATAGTAGTTGTCATAAATATTTAAAATGAGGTATATATTCTAATTTAACCAGTTTTATTTGTATAGTTATAATTAAATAGGACAAGTATGAAACAATAGCTTTAAGTAAATAAAAATTTAGATTTTAATATATTTCTTAGTTTGTTTTCAAGAATGAATAGAATAAAGGAAGAAAATATATTATGATTATTACCAGATGCCACATTTCCTTATAATTTTTTCTAACTGTAAATGCAGTTTTATGTATGTGACTAATTATAGATATACTTCCTAATGTTATTCATCTGACAAAGTAATTTTAGAAGTTCACTACTAAAATATTGTGTATATATTCTTTTTTTCTGATTAGTATCTTTTTACCAATAGTTGCCAAAATCTTATAGTACGACTTAACTATATCTTCCAAATACCTAGAAGATGGGAAGGGACAGTTCTACCTTTCAAAGCTGCTATGTTTGCTTCATTGTCATGAAGCAACTGAATCTATGTTAACAAAAATTTTAGAAGATAACGTATACCTTGAGGTTGTTAATGTAGCACATGTGTACTGGGCCCAGTAATTAAATGTCAGGAAATGCTTAGAAGCTATATAATAAGAATGGGGAGTGTTGCATTTATTTTAAGATCATAAAAAAAAATTCTGTTTGATGTTAATGCAACTTTGGGCTACTTTTCTTAATGTGATTATGCAGAAAGAATGTAATCTGAAAATATGTGTTTATAATATCACTAGAAATATGGCTGTAGTTTTGGCAGTGAATTGGAATCATTTTGAAAAATAAAAGAAATATGGCTGTTTTGAAGTTTCTAGTTTGACAAGTAGGAATTAAGTTATCCCTCATATTTAAAAAATTGATATGTCAGAAAAAGATGTATTTAGAAAGCAATTTTGCTAAATAGTGAGGATTTATGTTGGTTGAGAACATGATTTATTGTTGAACTCAAAATTTGATATATTCTACTATTGTTGATTTCTCTCAGTTGTTAATGTTGATGATTCAATCTCTGAGGAAACATTTTTCTTCTACAAGGCAACAGATCATAACAGTGATGATCACAGAGTCTGGCAGCTGATTTAGCTGTGCCACATTGAATAAACTTCTTAGTTTCTTCTTGTCTAAGGTTTCTTATCTTAAAAATGGAAACAGTTTATTCATAATTACCTCACTGAGTTCTTCTGAAAATTGAGCTAACATACATAATGTCCTTAGGGAAAAATCTACTACCACAGGGAATATTTATGAGCCATGACTATTATTATTATTTATGAAAAAAGGTTCCAGGTCATTTTGTTTAGCAAAAATGCTGTGACATATTGCAACTTGAAAATATATTTCTGAGTTATTATCTCTATGAAACAAATTTTTCTAACACTAACAAAAAAGACCAAAAATTAGATATAGAAGTAAATTTCAGTGACATTCACAACTGTGACCCCGTATCTCTGGGCCTCACTTATGGGTAATATTTGTTGTATATTTAGTAAATTATATAATATATATATATATATATATAAAGGATATATATATATAATGCAATTAAATATTAAGAAAGAACAAAAACCATGAGTTTGTGAGAGAGTTGGGGGGGGGTTTCAACATGGGCTGGGTTGGATGAAGGAAAGAATAAAAGGAAAATAATATAATAATATTTTAATTTTAAAAAGTGTTACATATATAATATAAATTAGGAGTTCATGTGAGATTGAGGCTTTGCTTTGTGGGACATTGACCATGACCTTGTGTATATTTAGACAATTTTCATTTTGATTTATGGTTCAGTTTCTGTGAGCTCCTATGAGGCAGGTTAGTTGATTCTGTGGGTTTTCTTGTGATGCCATTGATCCCACTGTCTCCTACAATCTTACCTCCCTCTCTTCAGCAGGATTTCTGAATCCAGTCTAATGTTTGCCTGCAGATCTCTGCATCTGTTTCCACCAGTTGCTGAATGAAGGGTCTCTGATGACAAGTGGGCTGGGCGCCAATCTGCGACTATAACAGAATATTCTTAGGCATCATTACACTGACATTTTGTTTGTTTGTTTGTTTTTTCTGCATTCATGATGGCCTAGGTCTCTGAGCCATCCACTCTCTGGATCTTGGCACTCCAGGCAGTACCAGGGGTGAGATCATTTTCACTTGTGGGACTCCCAACAGCAGGAGTAAGGGTGTTTTTGACATTTTGACTGGCTTTTGGGACCCTATTCCTCATACTGGGTCACCTAACCCACCTTTAATTCAAGCCCAGGTGCTTGCTGCAACTTGATTCGCCATGTTTTGTCTATATCCATGGGTGATCTGCCCTTTTCTGAATAGAAATGAAGGAGTGGGTGGGGAGACAAAGGAGAAGTAGGAAGGACTCAGGCGGGGGAGGTGAAACCGTGGTTGGGATGTAAAATAAATATTAAAATATAAAATAATTATAAAATTAATATTAAATAAAACACAAAACAGTATCAAATGACCCTATATAATAAACTTATGCTAATAAAATACATAAGCTATTTAGGGTTGAGGCTTCATGAGACTTTTTTATTTCCATGTTAGCATGTCTTTTGGTGTCATGCTTGTTGAAGTCTTCTTTAGGCAGCATGTTGTTGAGATTTTAGGTATGTAGATTCCCTGGCATTTCTGGGAGACAGTATATACTCAGTTTCTATGGCTTTACAGTCTTTCTGTCCCCCTCTCCACAATGATACCCAAGTCTTAAGTATAGGTGTTGATTTGTAATTATGTCACCTGGAGTTGAGTTCCAGACATTCACTTATTCTCTGCATTTTGATCAGTTGTGGCTTTCTATAATAGTCTTCATCCGTTGCAAAGACATGTTTCTTTGTTGAGGGGTGTTACTTATACATACATATGTATATAAACTCTTAATTGATATTATAAGAAATTAAGCATTAAATAAATGTGAAAGGCCTGAATTTGTGGAGAGAGACTACTTGGGTAGGGATAGAATGAGGAGAGGAAAGGGGAAAATAATATGATTGTATTTTAATTTAAAAAATAAAAATAAAGAAAGGACATTGAGCCTATAGTTCATGATCCTAGAAAAACTAAGTAATAAGGTGAACCCAAAGGAAAACATATGTAGATCCTCCTGGAGATTGGAAGCAGACAAGATTACCAGGCAAAAGTTGGGAGCATGGGGATGGAGGTGGGGTAGGGGAAGGAAAGATGGGAAGAGAGAAGGAAAAGGAGAGGGTTGGGGAGAGCTTTGGGGAGTGGGATGGTTGAGATGAAGGAAGGATGAATATGGGAGCAGGGAAGAAGAAATCTTAATTAAGGGAGCCATTTTGGGATTGGCAAGAGGCTTGGCTCTAGAGGAGTTCCCAGGTGTTCATGGGGGATGTCCTCAGCTAGGACACTGCTCAGTAGAGGAGAGGGTACCTGAACTGGCCTTGTCCTGTAGTCCATCTTATTACTATCTTGAATATCACCATAGAACCTTCATCCAGCAACAATGGAGATAGAGGCAGAGACCCACACTGGAGCACTGGACTGAGCTCCCAAGGTCCAGTTGAAAAGCAGAAGGAGGAAGAATATAAGCAAGGAAGTCATGATGGCGAGGGGTTGGTCCACCCACTTGAGACAGTGTGCCTGATCTAATGGGAGCTCACCAAAGCCAGCTGGACTGGGACTGAACTAGCATTTGAACAAACTGGACCCCCTGAATGTGGCTGACAATTGGGGCAGACTGAGAAGCCAATGATAATGGCACTGGGATTTCTCTCTACTGTATGTACTGTACTGTCTGTTTTGGATCCTAGTCTATTTGGATGCATACCTTCCTAAACCTGGATGGAGGGGGGAGGACTTGGACTTCCCACAGGGCAAGGCATCCTGCCCTCTCTGAAGACTGGAGGGGGAGGGGGTGGATGAGTGGAGGAGCGGGAGGGAAATGGGAGGATAGGATTGAAGTGGAAATATTAAATGGCATTATAAAGCAATAGCAAATAAAGTGAGATTATATATACACATACATATATATATATATATATATATATACATGTATGTATGTGTGTGCGTGTGTATTAAGAGTTCATGTGAGAATTAGGTTTTGTTTTGTGGTACTGGGCATTCAACAGGCTTTGTGTGTATTAGGCAAGTGCTCTTTGCTGATCCATATCCATAGCCTAGGCCCCATTTTAAAAGGCCCATTCCTCTGGTAATTTGAAAGTATTTGAAGCTCACTTATCTAAAGAAAATAGTGTATTTTTAGGGAAATAATAACATAAATTTTATTTATCAATTGAAACTTGTACACATGTACTCAATTATCTTGATTCTACACACTCCTCACTTCCTGTTCTTTCTACCCTGTTAGAACTTTCAAAAAAGCTCTTAAGATAATGTAATTTTTATAAATGTTTATCTTATCTACAATTTCATTTCTTACAAGAGCCCAAATGGTATAGGTAAGGTAGCAATTGCTGTGCGTTTTGTACTGTTGAAAAAAAGTAAAAGCTCAGTAAGGTATATATCTCTGTACTAGGTTGTGGCAACTTGACACAAGCTAGAGTTATCAGAGAGGAGGAGCCTCAGTTGAGGAAATGCCTCCATGAGATCCAGCTGTAAAGCATTTTCTTAATTAGTGATCAATGATGGAGGGCCCAGCCCATGGTGGGTCGTACCACCTATTGTTTGTAATGCCATCCCTGGGATGGTTGTGCTGAGTTTTATAAAAAGGTGGGCTGAGCAACTCATGGAAAACAAGTCAGTAATTAGCAAACCTCTATGGCCTCTGTATTTGGCATGCCAAAGTGTGCCAACTATATCCACATAAAACCTAAATAAAAACCTTTAAAAGAAATTCTACAGACACACAAACACACAAACCAGAGTTTAGTGCAGTTTCTTGGTAGCTGCATATTTTTTCCCTAGATGGGCTTTGTCTGCTGGTGGCAGCAGGAGTGCTGTGGCTCCTTTAAGAGCGGCCTTCCTGATTCAGCATTAGCACCAAAAATGTACAATAGTGGCTTCCTGGTTCATGATGCCAGCATGAACTCTGACTCTTTCAGGAGACTGAGCATTTGCATGGGGTTTGTGAGCAACATGCTACTAGTTGATTAATGTTGACACAAACCTGGTGCAACTCTGGAGCTAGGGCAGCATTCATGGCTCTCAGAGGCAGCAAACATACTTCTGCCATGGTTTACTGGGTGGAACCAACAGCCAGAACTGCAGAGCTGGTCCTGGCCATGACCACTTATCATTTTTTTAAAAAGCACTATTTTTCAGAAAAGATTACAGATATGCGATAAAGACAGATTCAGATTAAAAAGAACTCTAAATAGGTCATAGTATTGGATAACTGTACATAGGATTGGGAGAGAAAGATAGTTATAAAAGGAAGTAAATGGCTTAAAAAATAAAGCAATGTTTTTA
>JAQHUG010000400.1:1413887-1426045 GCA_028555095.1 Dicrostonyx torquatus | reverse complement strand
AGTGGGGCAGTGGGGGAGCGGGAGGGCCGGGAACAAGGGGAGTAAATGTAAATTTTTCTTTTAACAATAAAAATTAAAAAAAAAAACATTGTCAAAAAATAAAATAAAAATAGATTAGATAAAAACTTTAGACTCATAAAGATAGAATAGATGATAGAGTATTTTGCTTAAATTGCTAAATGTAAATGCACTAAATATTATAACTATAATACTTGCTTGATAACTGTTTTGTTATGTGTAATCTTACTCTGTTAAAGTTAAAACCTTCCTTTTTATTGAGATAGAAAGGGGGAGATGATGTGGCTTCCCCTCTGTATGCAGTGAATGTGTTTTTCCCCCATTGGTTAATAAAGGAGCTGTTTTTTTGCCAGTGACATAATGGAATATAGTCAAACTGAAAAAGATATACAGAGAGAGTAGGCAGAGTCAGAGAAAACCCTGTACTTGCCACAGGAGACAGACGTCACCATACACTGGAAGAAACCTTACTGGTGAGCCACAACCATGTAGCAATACACAGATAAATAGAAATAGGTAAATTTAAGATGTAAGAGCTAGCCAATAAGAAGCATGATTTAATAGAGATCTAATAGGCCAAGCAGCGTTATAGTAATAGTTTCTGTGTGGTTATTTTGGGTCTGGGCACCCAGGAAATGAATAACCAGCATCTGTCTACACAGCATCAGCTCTCGCCTCCAGGATCCTGCTCTGTTTAAGTTCCTGTCCTAACTTCTTTCAGCGATGAACAGCAATGTAGAAGTGTAATCCAGATAAATCCTTTCCTTCGAATTTGCATGTTGGTCATGGTGTTTTGTCACAGAGATAGAAACCTCATACAGAGTCATAAGAATATTTTAATTTAAAGCTGAGATTCTAATCCAATGCATCATTATGTAATACCTTTTTTCATTGACCTTAGAGCTAGGCTAATTGTGCCTTTTGTGTAGCTGGGGACCTTTTCTCCAAGTGCACCTGATATAATGGTTCATGACAAAGATGCAGTATTAAGATCTCCTTACAGGAGTCCTTGCTGTACCTCAGCGTCCTGATGCTGTGTAGTGTATTGGAGAGATGCTGTAATAAACTTGACTGTGAACCTAGAGGAAAAAAAATGGCCTTTTCCTAGCTAAAGAGTTTTCTCATATATAACCAGTAGAGAGCACTATAACATTAGAATTAATAGAAAGCTTTGTAGGAAGAAAGGCTTGTATCACGATTTTACTACAAAGACAGTGTTAAAATGATTGATTTTAAACAAGCATGAGAAGCCCTTGTAATTTTAGATCATTTCTAGCAGTTGAACCTTTTTAGAGCAGTTATTCAAAACTTGCATTTAAATGGAATAACTATATTAAAAAGAAGTAGGCATTACTTGTTGAAGTTATATTGAAATGGCTCCATTCTGAATTAGAACCTAGGCTTGTTTCCCTGTTCCTTGAATACCTTGCTTCCAAACCAGTGCTAGAGTGTTCGGAACATAGAGCTGTTTCTTATTTCTCACTCTTGTTTTCATCTTGGTCTCCAAACATACAGAAGTGTCTCTGTTATTTGCCTACATATTACTAAGCTTCATTCTGTTTCCCTTATTTGGTCTTAGGATTTGTGGCAGTTGATTTTCCTTAAAACATTTTCCTGGTTGTAAATATAAAATCAAGCTTCATTTCCTAAGTAGCCTTCAGTGTACTTAGATACTTTAAAAACTTGCGGAAAGCTACGAATCAGTGCCCACAGCTAATAAAGAGAAATATTGGTGTTTAGTAGCAACCTGATTACAGTATTTTACTAGTCTAAACACTCAGATGTGTAACACAATGGCTTTCATGTTGTGGAAAGTTTTGAAATGGATCTGCCTTAAAGATAGATGCATTTGCACTTCATATGTTTTCCATCATTTTTCTTACCATTTTGCTGGTTATCCAAACTAGTTGTATTTAAACAAATTCTTCCCCCACAGCCAATTTATGTTCCTATTTCACCCTGCTGTGGACTCATGATGCAAAATTGGTCATAGCGTGATTGATTTTTTTTTCCTGACAGCATAGTCATGAGCACAGGGGAGAAATTTAGCTTTATATCAAGGAAGAGCAGAGGCTTCAATGGAGAGGGATTAAAACACAAATGCTTCCAATGAATACAGAGGTCAAGGTTATAGGATGACTTTAATGTTTGGACAAATCTTCCCCATGGACTAAGAAATGTGTTTTCCCTCTTCAATATTCTTTCACAATTGAAGTTTTCTTAAAATATGTTCCTTTAAACTGTCTTCTACATTACCCTCTTTCAGTTAGAGAATATAAAGACTACTTCCCTCACTCCCCTTGGAAAAACAGCTCTTTGAATCCTCATTCCTCATCTGCCTGCGTGAGAGACTGTAAGCAATGTCTGTAGTAACACTTGCATGTTAGATGAGCTCCATTGTGAAAACAATTACATCATAATTTCCATCTTTGCAGGTGCCATTAGGTAGACTTCTTGACACAGGCAGAGCTTAGCTGGCTAACCAAGCAAGGCTTGTAGACATGAGAAAGTGACAATTTTGAATTTTAAAGAGTAAAAAGATGCTATGAAGTCTGGGTCTCCTAAGCATAAGTTCTGTCATTGTAGTTCTCCTGTGGGGGCACAATGTTGGACAGCAGGTCTGTTGGATAGTTTACATGTCTGTAAACAAGAAAGACATTTTGTGGCTTTCAATTAGGCTGTAATGGGGGTCGCTGTAACTTTTGATTTTTTTTAAATGTAAAGGTTGGCATTTTAAGGCCCTTGACAAAATAATTTACAGATAGTGGCCACATCCATTGACTATCAAATGCCTTTTGCTTAGAAATATTAGTGTGAGTATAATCATGCAAGAAGATTATGTGATAAGAAAATTTCAAGTTATTTGTGCTCAATAACCAATGACATGCTGGATATAAACAATTGTTTATGTATCCTAAAACCTCACCATCACTGACATAGTATTTTCAATCTTACAAATTTTAATCTGCTATTTGGGACTGACAATTTGCATATATGTGAACATGAAGTCAAGAATGTAGCACAGGCTAACTGGTAAGTCACATTGTAAAGAACTTGCTCTTTCCAGCCCTTTGTAATTCACATTTCTTTTTGTTTAGTCGTCCAAAACTTGTTTTTTCTTTTAACTTCTTATTTGACTGATTATCATCTTTTCATAGTAGAGCTTATGAATAGCAAGCAAAAAGCATGAACAGAGAAATTAATCAGTAACTCCATCTGTACGCATGATGCTTAGGTCTGAGGTCTTTTATATATAATTTTTGCTCCGTTTACAATTCAGTCTCCTTTCCCCAGTAACTTCTTGATTTATATTTTTCAGTACATCTTGATTTTGTGTTCCTGTGCTACATATCACAGAGCTTCAAATAAATCCTTGGGTCTTATCTTCTTAACATACAGCTAATATGTCCTGGATGTAAAGAAGAGCTGATCATTCTTAATTCAATTCCATGTATTTTTTTTTTGTTCTAAAGATCTTATATTATACAGTGATAGAAGATATGAAGAACATGCCATATGGGCCTCCAAACGTCATACAACTCTCTCTAAACAGTACATAGCATGGAACTTGGCATTAAACATTCTGGATGAGGGCCAATGTGTTCAATCACTGGCAGTACTAGAAACACTTCGGTGAATCATAGATTCACTATTACCAAGCAGGCTCATGGCTTTATCCCAAGGGTGGCATAGCAGTGTGTCATATAGCAAGTAAGACAGAGGGAATAATACATCTAGAAATATATGGAATGGTCTTGCCTGTCATCCCTTTCAGTTGTGTAAACATCCTCTTTTCTCTGTTTTTTACAACTGTAGACTAACATTTATGCTTGCTTCAGTTATTATATGATTTTTGATGTCCATTTAAGATAACTTTTGGAAAATTCATTACATCATTCTAAATATCATGAAGTCCCATGTATCAGGAAATGTTCATTTTAGTAATTAATATATCAGTCAAGAAGAAAATATTAATTTCCCTATCATATCATTTTTGCTGCATGTTTGCCTCCATTACCTATGAATTACTTTTAGATCAAAGAAAATGTAATTTTTCATAATTCTTATTATTTGATCTCTTTTTAGCACTAAGAATAAAATATATGACTTTGAAAGTAGTGAACTAAATCTGCAATCATTATTTGAATTTTAAAAAGTGTGATAAACTTCATATGACTTTTACCACTTAAATCTTTTTTTAAAATTTTAAAAAATATATTTTTATTTTATATGTATGAGTGTTTTTCCCTGTATGTATATCTGTGCACTATGTGCATGTACTGCTGATGGAGGCCAGAAGCAAGTGCTGGACCCCCTGAAGCTACAAACCACTGTGAGCTGCCATAGGGGTGCTGGAAATTGAACCTGGGCCTTCTGGAAGAGCAGTACCAGTGCTCATAAACACTAAACTTACCATCAGCACCTTCATATAAATAATTTAAAAGCAACCATTTTAGCACATTCAGAGTGTGGTTTGACAGTCTTTACTTCATGTTTCAAGAATATTTATATCACCCCATAGAAATTGAGTGATTTTTTTTCTTATCCCCTTTGAGGTCTTCAAGCAGTCCATGAAGACTAGTAATTTCTTATGAATAATTAATATATGTGTAATTATACAATATGTGTTCTTTGTTACTGACTTTTTTAACTTGAGATATTATATTTGAGATTTATTAATTTGGGGACATGTATAAACACTCAGAATTTCATTCCTTTTTAAGGATGAAAGATTTTTTTGTATAAATTTACTGTAATTTAATGTTTTTAGAAATTGGGTTGTTTCTATCCCATGGGTATTGTGAATGGTAACGTTATGAACATTTGTATGCACATTTTATTTTAAACATCTATTTTTTTTAGAGTTGATGGGTGTGATGATGAATTTTATATGCCAATTTGGATGTGTTTTAGGATGCCCAGATAAGTGGATAAATAATACCCAGGCCACATCATTTCATATTAAATTTATAGAGGAACCACTATTATATTTTCCATAGCTGTCTACCTGCAATGTAGGTAAATTACATTAAAAACAGTTACTATTTTCTTTTAAACCTTGTAGCTATCTTAATGGTTATATTTCTTGTTTTGCTATAAATGTTGCCTCAAAGTGCTGCACCAGAATTGTGCACATAGAATGTCATATACCATTAGTGATTGAGGAAGGCCTGATGATGAACGAGACAAGTGTTTGAGTACTGTATATTTATGTCTCCCTTTATTAGCCTTCCTTTATTTTTTGCTTCTAAGGTGTCTTATCCTTCCTTTTGGCAGTTTTTTAGTGTCTTCCAGGCTCAAGGTGTTTTTCCTTTAATAGGTTTATATAGAAGCCTATTTGAGTTAAATCATCCTATTCTTTGTGCTGTATCCTGAATCTTTTCCCAAAGCTTTATTGAAATATAATTGACAATTTAAACATTTTTATGAGTAATATATTTTAAGATAGGTACATATTGAGAAATAATTACCATGACCAAGCAAAGTAACATATACATCATCTAATGATTATCTTTTTACTCCTATGGTAAGAATATTTGATATACATTATGTGAGAATATTCAAGTGTGCAATTAATTGTCACTAATTACAGTTACTACATTGGACAACAGAATTCCACAACTTAGTCCTTCTTCTAATGTAAAATTTATACAATTTGATCAACATTTCACAATTTTTTAACACCTACCTCAGTCCATAAAAACCACCCTCCTACTTTCTGACTTCAACATTTTTAGACTCCACATGAGAACATGTGTTTTTTGTTTTTCTGTGTCTGGCTTCTTTCACATAATATGACATTCTCCAGGTTTATTTGTGTTGTCACAAATGTTAAGATTTCATACTTTGGAAAACTTGAATAATCTCCATCAACCATGACCCATATATGTGTGCTATTTTCTTTATTCATTCATCTAATGAGTGGGTTGGATTCAGATTTGGTAGATTCTATAACTTGATTCTTGAGAGTAATTCTACAAGGTATGGAAATGTATTTTGAATAAAATGTTTGCGTTTGCCTATTTTCAAATCTCAAATCATGCTCACTTCCAATTTTTATTTGAGTGATAAGCTATCTGAGAGATTCATATTAAAATAACAACAGCTTAACAATTTGTTTTCTTGGGGATATTTATAATGTTTTATATGATTTATCTTTTTTGATTTTTTATTGCTTTATAAATAATACCACTCAAAATTTCCATCTCCTCCCCTCTTCCCATTTCCCTCTTGCTCCCCCACTCACCCTCTCCCTCCAGTCCTAAGAGAGGGCAGAGTTCCCTGCCCTTTGGGAATTCCTAGGTCTTCCCTGCTCCATCCAGGCCTAGGAAGGTATGCATCAAAACAGACTAGGATCTCAAAAAGCCAGTACATGCAGTAGAATCAAATCCCAGTGCTATTATCATTGGCTTTCCAGTCAGCCCCCATTGTCAGTCACATTCAGAGAGTCCGGTTTGATCACATGCTCATTTAGTCCCAGTCCAACTAACCTTGATGAGTTCCCATTATTTCAGTCACACTGTCTCAGTGGGTGAAAAAACCCCTCATGGTCCTGACTTCCTTGCTCATCTTCTCCCTCTTTCTGTTCTTCAATTTGACCTTGGGAGCTCAGTCCAGTACTCTGATGTGGGTCTCTGTCTCTATTTTGATCTCTCGCTGGATGAAGGTTTTATGGTGATATTCAAGATATTCATCAGTGTGGCTATGGGGCAAGGTCAGTTCAGGCACCCTCTCCTCTACTGCCCAAGGACCTAGCTGGGGAAATCCCTGTGGACACCTGGGATCCTCTCTGGAGCCAAGTCTCTTGCCAACCCTAAAATGGCTCCCTTAATTAAGATTTCTTCTTCTCTGATCCCATATCTGCCCTTCCTCCATCTTTATTCATGAGAATTTCAATCATGTATATTATGAAACATGATTATAGCTATTTTCCCCTCCAGCTCCAGGAATCCACCCCAATGTGCCCTATTTTTGACTTCATGTATTTACTTGTGATCACCCACAAAGTCAGTCCAGGCAAAATTCGAACATAGGTGAGGGAGATGCTCTCTGGGTCTGATTCCTTGCTAAGGACACATTGGAAATTGTGAGAGTAGGGGAAGTTATTCTATTAGGATGTGGCCACTGGTAAATTTTCCATGCCAAAACAATCTTTAAAATGTAAATATCCTCAAATTCTGTGCTGCCAATTTTAGACTTTGTTGTCTATAGCAATTAACTGAAATACTTGAACTTAAGTTTAGCCACTTCTAAACTTGAACTGGCTTGGGTTTCCAGTTATAAATAAAGCTAACAAAAATCCTAGTTCTCCCTCACCAGTTCCTTTCCCATTCTCACCTGTTACATGACCAAGTAGACATTGACAGAAAAATGATACTCTGTTTTTGTTAAATTTGCTTCATAAAGAGAAGTATGATAAACAAAGGATAGGCTATGAACCAACATAATGTGTTTTCTAACTTCTTTCTTCTAGAAATGAGTGTAGTAAGTGGTTTCCCTTTTAAATCCTCTAGGGTTTTCTAGTTTGGACTGAAAATACCAAATAAGTGTTAGTGAATTTATTTAATATCTTTTGTTATGAACTTATATTAAAAAATATATCTATTCTCACCAGAGCATAATTTGTTAGTGTGATAAATTCAGGGGCAAATACTTTATATTTCCAAGGGAATCAATATGTGGAAAAACTCAAGAATTTTTATAACTATATAACCTAAGATGTCAACTCTTGCTTTGTAATTTATAGTAAAATATTTATTATTTGATCACAAATACAATGAATGGAGATTGTTTCTCCAGTTGTGAGGATAAATTGCAATGCAATTATGTGTGTGAATTTCTTTTAACGTCTCTTTTGTCAAAAGACTAATGTGGTCTATTTTTCTCTAAAAGTTAACATAGGATGAAATAGTTTAAATTTTTCTTCTTTGAACTGAAATGAAGAGATACCTTTGAAATGGAAAAGGATGAACTATCTTAATAAGATTTTTGTAGATATATTGTACCTATCAAGAATACAAAATGTGATATTGGAATATCCCCAAGAGTGTTTATTTTACCACCCCTTTGCCAATGGAAAACTTAAGACAGAACAGGGTTAAGCAGTTTTCCTGTGTTCCATAGTAAATTGATCATTGAATTGGGATTAGAATCTAGGTCTTCAAACCTTTGGGACTTCTGCATTAGCTCAGATCATGTACGGCTCAGCAGTTTCTTTCACAAGATCCTCCTGATATGACACATGCCATCAGTCTTATTTTATAACAGATGTTTAGAAGGTGTAGCAGATGGTCTCTTTCCTTAACCCTCATAGCCACAGACTCCAGAGAGTCAGATTATGTCAGATATGGCACTCACAGTTCTCTTTCCCCAGGGGTCCACTGTCCCTTCTGCTCATCTTCGTTGTGTACTCATCTATATCATTTTCAAGAATATACTGTTGAGTTTTTGAGGAAACTCCATATTTCCTATACTTTTCTGTTACAAGTGTCTGTGTTGTCCTGACTCTTCTTGGATTTTCAGAGGATAGTGTTATTAAGTAGTGAGAGGAACACTGGCTTTTAAAAATGGTTCTACCTTTCATTATGGATGTTATTATTGTTGTATGTGTTATATGCAATTGTATGTATTGTATGCATGTGTAGATAACATATGTATAGGCATGATTACCTGTGTATGTGTGTGTACATGTAGGCCAGAGTTTGACATGAAGATATCTTCCTAATCATCTGAACACAACAGTTTTTAAGATACAATTTCTAACTGACACTGGACCTTTCCATCTGGGCTGTGCTGTCTTGCCTGCAGTTTCCCAAAACTGGCCTGTCTCTTCTATCTCATCCTATTTGAACTGACGTTATAGACATTTTGTTGTATGTTTGATGTTTACATGAGAGCTAAGGCTCTTAATACATGTTCTCATTCTTGTGCAATAATCACTTTGTTTGCTAATACACCCCCAGCCATTTATTATGGCTTTTAATATAAAGGATAAACTGTAAAAAGTGCTTTCTGTTTTTGTCTCATGTGCATTTTAAACTACCTTTAACTGATAACAGGACTGATCCTGTTAGGTAGCATATGGGAAGATATGACTCACTACTCTAATGTACTATGAACTTCATAAATAAAGAAAAAAGCCATGCCAGCAAGTCCCTGATCTGGTTCTGCTACGCATCACTTACACATTGCTCCCTGGCTTACTTTCTCCAATCCCCCTTGATTTCTTTGTTTGTTTGTTTTTGAGACAGGGTTTCTCTAACAGTCCTAGCTGCCCTGGAACTAGCTCTTGTAGACCTAGCTGGCCTCGAACTCACAAAGATCCACCTACCTCAGCCTCCCGAGTGCTGGGATTAAAGGCACGTGCCACAGCCTCCTGCCCCCCCCTTGTATTCTTGAATGTCAGTGTTTCCACATTTTTTTCTTTTGTGGCATTTAGTAACCTGATATTCATTTCTGTTCCTTCTGTCCAACCAGCATAGAGAATCCTTTATGAGTTACATATATCTCTGTGTGCTTTCAGGCATATGTGTTCATGCTTTTCTGCTTATTTTAAGATATTATGATTTATGACATTTATAAATCTAGAGTCATAGACGTTTTAACTTCTATAAGCTGTGTAACTCTGAGCAGGTCATTCTACCTGTTTTTCTCATGTAGATATGTAGGACTCCACAATTACTATAAAAAAAACATCTGCTGGAGCAAGTTGTGGTGACAAACTAGTAAAGTCAAAAATAGGAAATAAAATAAAATAATATCTCTCTGATAAATTACTGATCCCAGCAAGGACTGACAAAATCACCTTGCCTCAAAATGGTCAGTCTTGAATAGACTGAGCAGTTAGGTTCATATGAAAGGTGTTCCATTCTAAAGATTTCTCAAAGGGAAACTAATCTGCTTTTCTTTCAATGCTATGGACAAAGTACCTCATTTGCATTTTAGTATAAGCAGTTGATTGAAATGATAGTCATTTGCTTTTGACCATAGCCAACATCATTCAAAGTTTAAGAAATTGTTAATACTAACAGCAACAGCAGCAACAACAACAGAAATCTCTTTTTATGATTTCAGTATACTTTCCTGCATTGGGCTGAGTGGATACAATCAGATTAAAGAGGCTGAGCTCATAAACAAATTCTTATTTTCCTCTTGAGAATATCAAGAAGTCTTTCCTTGCCCTTTTGTCTTAAGTTATTGCAACATTTTTCTTTGCAGCCAGCAACACACTTTGTTTCTACTTTCTTTTGTCCTAATATGTGATTGAGTTGTTTTCACTATCTGCTTATTTCTCTCTGAGGAGGTGCAGAATGGGAAAATGCTGATTCTCCTTGGATATAACCTTGAAGTTGGACATGATATAGTTCTAGGAATTTTCCAATTATTTATTCCACTGTTAATGTGTTTTATGATCTCCTTGGACTCTTCTGTGCTCGCACTAACTCTGGTTAGGAGATTGGATTTGGTGACCTCTAATTAAATGAATACTATTGTCCTTGGATTTGTAATTTGGCCACTAGCCAGTATCTGACCTCCACTATCTTTGGTTATGAAGACTCTCACCTTTGGTTTCACAGCTGCTTCTGAGATTATTCCAAGTTAGAGATGTCTGTTTAAAATAATTGAAGAGATTAATTGGTTTTATACATCTCAACCTGTGTGTCTATTACTTCAATTCCTTTTCAATATCTTAAAATCATCCCTCTATAATGAAAGTGAAACTAAGTAAAAGTATTATTCCTTCTAAATATACAAACACCTAGAAATGTCCCCAGTGTGTATGTGTGTGTGTGTGTGTGTGTGTGTGTGTGTGTGTGTGTGTGTGTTATGATCCCAAAACTTCAGATAATTATTTGAGGTCATTGAATAAAGTTTTTACTCTCAAGACCTCTTTTTAAGTTCTCTATGACAGATTTTTGTGCAGTAGAAATGTGAAAATCTATAACATTTTGTAGCCTTTGCTAAAGTCTGGACAGATTTCCAGCAATGTTTCCTCAGATCTGTCTGTGTCATACTGGAAATTACATCACAGTTTTCTTACTTTTCTAATTCAATTAACAAAAGTCTGGCTAATGTTCTACTCTAGAAATCTCAAATGTCACCAGGGTTGATTAATGTGCTCTATAAGAACACAAAGTTTTCTTCTTCTTCACTCTGCTATGTTTAGTTAAGAAAGGTAACATTTCCGTTGGTAGCTGTTCTGATTTGAATATACAATGGTCTCCAATGCTCATATTTTGAAAACTTGTTGTCAGGATGGTGGAACTATTTTCAGAGGTTATGAAAATTTAGAATATTGGACCAAGAAGGAAGATGTAAGCCAGTAAATTGGCATGTCTTCCATGGCAACATGCACAGTACCTTATGATACCAAGGACTCTATCCTGTAGGATGAAGGCTCTAGGTAGGCACCAGCTTGACTTCTCTATGTTCAATAAGTTGTGTACATGTTGTCTTTAGCCATGGGGCCTTGATGTCAGTTTGTGGAGAGCAATGTACAATTTTGGCATTAGTCTGGCTTATTTAGGGGTTTCCATGGTTTATAACTCTATTAGATGTAACCTGATCCTCACGGGACTGGAGGCTTCTTTTGGTGATAAGATATGACTAGTTGTGGCTCTGTCCTTCCAATTATTTGGTGATTTCATTTAGATAACCCTCATATCCTTCTTCTAGCCCTTCCATCCATTCATAACAATTTATTCTAGTTCTTATTCCTAGGGAGATTTATCTGTCGACCCTAGTCTTTACTCTATATGTAATCTCTGTGGTTCTATGGATTATAGCTTGGTTATCATTGATTTTACAGATAATATCCATATATAAGAAAATATATACAAAATTTGTCTTTTTGTGTGTGGAATACCTCAGTTAGGATGTTTTTCTCATTCCATATATTTGCCCACAAATTTCCACATAACCTACAAAATAATGAAGGTATATTAAGAGCTGCAAAGGAAAAAGGTCAAGTAACATATAAAGGTAAACCTATTAGAAGTATACCTGGCTTCTCTATGGAAACCATGAAAGCCATAAGGTCTTGGATAGATGTGCTACAGACAATAAGAAACCATGGATGCAAGCCCAGACTACTATACCCAGCAAAGCTTTCTTTCACCATCGATGGAGAAAACAAGATA
>JAQHUG010000400.1:1376499-1388528 GCA_028555095.1 Dicrostonyx torquatus | reverse complement strand
TCAAGATGTTATTTTTTCTGCTGTGTAGTACTCCATTGTGTAAATGTACCATATTTACCTTATCCATTCTTCTGTTGAGAAGCATTTAGGTTGTTTCCAGGTTCTGGCTATGACAAACAATGTTGGTATCAACATAGTTGAGAACATGTCCTTGTGGTATGATTGAGCATCCTTTGGATGTATGCCCAAAAGTGGTATTGCTAGGTCTTGAGGTATGTTGTTTCCTAATTTACTGGGAAATCGCCATATTGATTTCTAAAGTGGTTGTATAAGTTTGCACTCGTACCAGCAATGGAGGAGTGTTCCTTTTACCCAACAAACTTTTTGTATTTTAAACATAATTAATTACTTTAAAGTATAACTGAATGAATAACATTTTTTGAGGCAAGGTTTCACTGTGTAGCCCTGCCTGTCCTGGAACTCATTCTGTAGACCAGGCTGGCCTCAAAGTCACAGAGACCTGCCTGACACTGCCTCCCAAGTGCTAGGATTAAAGTCATATGCCACCACCACCTGACAGAACAATTATTATATGAATGCCAACATGTAAACAGGGATATTGCTAGTAAAGCCAAATAAGGAAGTGTTCATGAATACCTCATAACAAAAAAAAGAAGTTTCACATTAATCTGTTTTTGTAAATCTGTGCCAATGTAAACTGTTTCCTCTTTACACTGAGTAGTCATCCTGATATGCAATATTAGGATTTTAATAAGGTGCTTCATTATGGTTCTTGTTTATATTTCTCTGAGATTATCTACATTTTAAAAGTAGTTCCAGTTTCTTCTCGAGTACTTTAGAATACTTGTTCTAGCTTTAACAGTAGCTACTTGTTTTCAGTAAGAAGGGTAAATGTAGCCATTATGCTTTCGGGATGAATTCTAAAAGAAAAATCCATTCAAGAATATCAATACAAGTAAGAATACTTAATTAACATTACATTAAGAAATTATTTTCTACATATTATACAGTAATAAACTCTGATTTCTTTTGTTAGGGAACTCCAAGAAGGATACATACACGAGTTTGATCTCTTATGAGTAACGGTTACCAACACCCATTCATCAGTACTATAAACACATGTAAAAGCATCTTGATGAACAAGGTTTCTAAGAATAAGATATTGTTTACACTACCAATATTTCTTCAGGAAATACGTCATTCTTCACATGTCTCTGTTGCTCACCACCATTACTTCAACTCTTCTGTACCCTGACCTTTATATATCCAATTTTAATTCTAAATCATTTGTATTTATCATTGGAAATAGAATATCATTCCATTTTATGATACACTCTTTATCAAATTATATTTTGAGACTTTGGTTTTAAAATTAGCTGGCCTCTCTACTGTGACTAAATGGTAATTGAAGAACAGATATGTCAAATGTTTAGGACATTGATCTGGAAATTGGGACAAGGTGGGGCTCTTTAGAGAGGACAGAGATAAATACAAAGGAAGGAGGGGTTGAGGAAAGTGACACTGAAGATGTCCAAAAAAGTCACAAGGAATCATACTATCAACTATTTACCTAACAACACTGTAATACATGTAATTCGGTACATAAATATGCATACTTATATTTTAAGATTTAATGAACTTTCTTAAAGTGATAACCAGTATTTATCTCTAGTGGCTTTTGGAGCCCATTCCCTATGGAGGGATACTTTGCTCAGCCTAAACAGGGATGAGGGCCTTGGTCCTGCCTCAAGTGATGTGACAGACTTTGTTGATTCTCCATAGAAGGCCTCACCATCTCTGAGGAATGGACGGGGAGTGGGGTTGGGGGAACGTGGGAGAAGGATGAGGGGAGCAAGAGGGAAATGGGATTAGGATGAAAAATAAAAAGATTGCTTGTAAAAAAGTAAAATTAATGTTTCTAAACTAATGTAACTTCAAGGCTGAACATAAGTTCATAGCTAGAGCTACACAAAATTTGGAAATCTGAATCTTTATTTGGTTAATATGTCCCTGTTACGTTGGAAAAACTATGCTAATTATGTAACACAAAATCATGTTTTAATGTGAAAGGGTGGCATTTATTTATTGAGGAATCATGCCTCATTTAGTACTAGGACATCTCTCCACCAGTGTAAGTGTTGCCATATCAAACATAGTTAATGTAACTCAAACTATATTTTGAATTTTTGTCTTCATAATATTGGTCTCTTTGGGGACTGGACTGTGAAATGAATATTTTGGTTTTTAAATAATGTGATTTCTGAAAAATTAAAATAGATCTACCATGTGATCTAGAAATCCCAATTCAGGATATATATTCAATGGGAATAATATCAACATGTAGAAGATACACACACACACACACACACACACACACACAAATAGCAGCGTTACTTATAATACTCAAAAGGTAGCAGCAACCTAGTGTCCTAGTGTCCATTCTTGGGTAGATAAATGTAATATGATTTACCTATATAGTTGGGCATTATTTAGCCTTAAAAAGGATGGAAATCTCAATCTATGCTTGAAAATGGATGCATCATGAAGACATTATACCAAGTGACACAAATCAATCACAAAAATATATATAGTAAATAGTTTTACTGATTCCAGTTATGAGGTCCCTAGAGTAATTAAAGGCTTACAAATGGAAAATAAGATGATATTTACTAAAAGATGAAGGTGGATGAGATATGCAGTTACTCAGAATAGAGTTCTGCTTGTTTGCTGTGTAATTATGTGACCATAGTCAATATTACTGGACTGTACATTTGAAAGTGACTAGTGTGGTAATTCTGGTGTTTTAAAAATCACAGTTAAATTTATCTTGAAGTGAAGTGTGCTAAATCTGGAGGAAGGAGACGGAAAATGTGCTTTTTCTTTTGGAGAGAGTGTTTCAATATGTAGCTCCAGCTGGCCTGGAACTTGCTGTGTCGGGGCGCTTGAGTTTGAACTCACAAAGATCCGCTTGCCTCTGCCTCACACTGCTGGGATTAAAATGCATGTGCCACCACACCTGGTCTCATGATGTATATTTTTTACCAAACTTCTTGTGATGAACTGATTTTGGTCCTTGTAATTCACAAGGCCTTTTACATACACATGTACACACACATGCAAACATGCATTTACTTAGTATTCACAACCATCTGCATTAGAGCATTCTTATCAATGCTGATGATTTTTATGCATATGTATTTTATACCTTGAGTAAGACTCTATTTCTTTCAATGTAGATGACTATTTTCCTCATGTCTTGAGATGTAAAAGTTAAACATAATCTGTTCCTACCTGTCTGACAAGTGTTGAATGTCTCAAGCAGTATGTACCTTGTCTTCTATGTGTTTCTCTCATTATTTTTAGAGGGTGCTTCTTGTTTAGTGCTATCTGATTTGCCATCCACTTAGATAACTAAAGGACTTGAGATTGTACCTAGCCAGGTTTCTCTCCTAGTTGAGTCAATGCTTTGTGTGTTTTACTTTCCCCATATACATTATACTTTATGTACCTTGCATTTTTCTCACAGCTATCTAAGACTTTTTATATTTTCTTTAATTTTAGAATATGATATTGAGTTATGCTATTATCTAGCAAATTAGTTGTTTTGAAATAATTACTTTTATCATAATCTTATAAATCTTTAGGGACCTCTTGCTAAAATTTTACTAAATCGTACACTGACCAACGCCTACATTTCTTAACTTTGTACACAGGAGCTGTCAACTTCCCTGGGGGGGGATACTTTTCTAATCTCCTTTCTCCTAAATGCATGACATTATATTAACTGGATATTTATCATTTGTCGTTTTTATAAATATGCACCAGGATTCTGACTCTTCTTGCTTTTGCTTTTGCTATTCCCATTATATAAAACTTTTCTCTTAGTTTTTTAACCATCTTTAGAACTTTGACCCAATTCTTATTTATGTATGACTTTGTGTACTTCGAGTCTCATTGTAAAATGCCATTTCATATCCTTTGTGGCATTGTTGCATTAAACTTATATGTTGTATAGAATGTATGTTATTGATTGGTTTATATTCACATGTGTACTCATTTTTTTCTTTATTGAAAGTAGATTATTTTCTCACATATATCCTGATTATACTTTCCCCTCTATCTACTCCTCTTAGTTCTTTTCCTTCTCCCCTTCTATCCCAATCCACTCTTTCTGTTTTTAATTAGAAAAGAAGAGGGTTCTAAAGGATAATAGTAAAATATAGCAAAATATAAGATAAAACAAAAACTAACAGATTGTGTTCAGACAAAACAAGCAAATAGAAGGAAAAGAACCTAAAATAAGGCACAAGTAACACAGACCCGCTTGTTCATATACTCAGGAACCCCATAAAACAGTAAAATGGAAGGTATAATATATGCAGAGAAGGACCTGATGCAGACCAATGCAGGCCCTGTGCATGCTGCCCCAGTCTCCATGAGTTTGTATGAATTTTTCTCAGTTGACTTAGAGGTTTTCTTGGTGTTCTCTATCCACTCTGGCTCTTATGCTCTTTCTGGCTCCTCTTCCTTAGGGTTCCCTAAGCCCTTATGGGAGTAATTTGATGGAGATATCCCATTTTAGGGCTTTGCATTCCAAAATCTCTCATGTTCTACCTAATGGCAGGTGGTGGATCTCTGTATTTGTTCCCATCATCTGCAGGAGGAAGATTCTCTGATGATGGCTGAGCAAAACACTTGTCTATGAGTAGAGCAAAATGTAATTAAAAAGTTCTTTTATTGCCACTTAAAAAAAGACCAATAGTGTTTGATTTTGCTATCTAGTCTAAGGTTCTTGGTTACCTAAAGAGTGTTGGGTATGGGTTTGATCTCATGGAGTGAGCCTTAAGTCAAATCAGATACTGATTGGTTACTCTTACAAGCTTTGTGCCACCATTTTCCTAGCATATCTTGCAGGCAAGACACCATTTTAAATCAAAATGATTGTTTGTGATTGTCTTAGTGTTTGCATTTCTCTTTCTGTAGCCTGCAGAGTTCCTTCCTGTACCAAAGAAGCTATAACATTGGGATGAAGGCTCTATGTAGACTCTATTAGATTAAAAAAAAATTCAAGGCATAAGCCCATATCCTTTAATTTGGCAGTATTTTAGAACATAGATGTTATCTATTTCTGAAAATGGTCTGGTATTTACAAGAGTAAAAGACTATTCCTGCAATCATGGAGATTGCAGAAGGAATGTAATATTTTATACCCTTAAGAAGAAGATTTATGCCTGGCAGTGGTGGCGCATGCCTTTAATCCCAGCACTCGGGAGGCAGAGGCAGGCGGATCTCTGTGAGTTCGAGACCAGCCTGGTCTACAAGAGCTATTTCCAGTGCAGGCTCCAAAGCCACAGAGAAACCCAGTCTCGAAAACCAAAAAAAAAAAAAGAAGATTCATTTGAATTCACCATTATAAATTCTGCTTCAAAATGCCCTTTAGCTTTAACAGAATGGTAAAATTTACATTCTATGATAGTTGTTTATATGTTTCCACCAAATAAAAAAACTATTAGATAGGCGTGACAGAAGCTTTGAACTAACACCAGAAATAAACTTCACATAACTAGTCTTGGATAATTTAATTAATGTTTCTAATCTTGTATGAGACCCATTAATTTATTTTCAATATTCAATAAACCTATTGAATTGAAGAATAATTATATGAGAATGATTAAGTGATTTTTTCTTACACACCAATAGATGACAGTGAATTTGTGTTGACTTATTTAATAGGGTTTTCTTTGCAACATGTAATTATGCTCATTTGTAACTATGAAAAAAATCAATATAGTACTTCATTGGCTTTGTATGAGAGGAGGTGAACTGATGAAATTAAAATACAGACATACACAAATGCACTTAACTCATGACATTGTTGCAAAGAGAAAATACAGGGTATTAAAAGTTTAGAATAAGATTTAAATCATTTCTGTAAGTCAAAGCTTCACAGAGCTTTTCTTATATCAGTGAACATAGTGCTGTAGAGCATACATGTAAGACACAAAGTTTGCCAGTTGAGGTCTATCACTTTATTGTAAGTGATGGAATGCTGATCATAAGCTAAAAGTAGCAAGATTTGTGCAATGGAACAGAGCCTTTTCTATTGAAAATTATAATAAACAGTGTTCTTGTGGTTGTCCTGATTTTTGCTGTTGTGTTTTAGAAAGAGCAAAGCTGTCATTTGAACTCTGGGTCCTCTGAATGATATGGTTATCTCCATTACTATGTATTTGCTTGGCACTTTTTTTCTGTCCAAGTCCTTTCTTCCCTGTTGGATATCAGATGTATTGCTGAGATGTTTTAAGTCACAGATCATTTTATTTCCCCAAAAGTGCGATTGAAACACCAGGTTGTGTATAAAATCACAAAAGTATCTTTAATTAATGGAGCACTGTGACAAGCAGACCTATGATGTTCTCCCCAGGGAAAATTGATTCTTTTTCAGGTTTTGTTTTTGTCAATTTGTATTTGTCCCTTAATTTTTTTTTAATTTATGAAGGGTAAGATTAAGGGTGAATTAACATATTTATGCTAGCTAATATGTAAATTAATGTTTATGCTCACTAACATGCACATGAATATGTGCAATACTTAGGTGCTCATGTAAAATCATATACATGCAATTATTTGTTTTAAGATTTCCCCTTCAACTGTAGTTTACCTTCAGGATATGAAATTGCAGAAAGTTTAAAAAGAGCCCAAACCTTCCAATGATAATATAGCAAATCTTCCTCTCCATTTATTCTTAATCTTGATGTTTTTATGGCTTCTCCCATAGTTGTCTTTGGCCACCTTTTCTTTTGTCATTCTGGCTTCCAACACCTTGATCATCTTGTTTTGATTGATTGACACAGTCTCACTCTATAGGCCTGGCTGGACTGGAATTTGCTAGGTGTGTTGACCAGGCTGGCCTCAAAGTTTCTGAGGCTGTCTATGACTCTGGAGTGAGTGAGGGGATCAAAGGCATGCACCACCAAACCTGGCTCTTATTCATTTTAGTATATCAAAGCTTCTATACAGTGTTTTAAATTATACATCTTCTTTGTTTTTATGTTTCTGATATCTTTCTAAAAACCAAAGCCAAATGAAAGGAAACAAATAAAAACTGCCACAAACAAAAGAATATAACTTCAAAAAAATCTTCTCTTTCCCAACAACAACAAAATATTCACCATACCTTCTAGCTCTAGCCTTGTGGTTTGAACCTAGTGTTGGGAATAAACATATGCTTGTTTCCATGAATGGAAAAATAAGGTGGATACATGGACAGGTGTTGAAGGAAGCCACTTGTTGGTTCCTGGCTGCTTAGCCCTGAAATAATCACACAGAAACGGTATTATTTAAATCACTGCTTGGCCCACTAGCTCTAGCTTCCTATTGGGTAACTCTTACATATTAATTTAACCCATTTCTATTAATCTGTGTATCACTATGTGGCTGTGGCTTACCAGGCAAAGTTCCCAGCGTCTGTCTCTGGTGGCTCCATGGCTTCTCTCTGACTCTGCACATTTTTCTGACAGTATTCAGCTTAGTTTTCCTTGCCTACCTAAGTTCTGCCTTGCTATAGGTCCAAAGCAGTTTCTTTATTCATTAATGGCAATCACAGAACACAGGGGACTCCCACATCAGATGGGATAGGGAAAAAGACCGTTACATTTATATTTAACATTTTAAAAATGCTGAGAGAAAGGACAACTCACAGTTGTCTTTCTCTTTCTGATCCATGTAAATCTCCTTGGCTGAAACTACAGCAAAACATTCTTCCGTACCTTAACTCTGTCCTCCAATGTACAAGCACCAAGTAGCAATGGGGTATAACAGCATAACAATTGTAACAGCATAACAAAGATTAGTGACCTGGGGTCACATCCTTCATTGCAACATTAGTGAAAGTAAACCCTGAGAGAGACTTTCAGTTTCTGTATGCTTTGTTCCCTGTCTACATCTCGGTCACACCTCAATCCTCTCTCCTCTGCTTTTATTCTTCAGCATCATTGATATTTTTTGCTGTTTCATCCAAACACCAGTGTTCCACACTTGTTATTTATTTTGAAATAAACTTGCCATTGACCTTGCACAGCTCTTTCTTGTCTTTCTGCCATTCAGATTCCAAGTGAGATTCTGTTGCTTCAGAGATTTCTCTCCTTTTCTCATGATTGAGTACGCCTCATCCCACTCTACAGCATTAGCCTGATTGATTTCTATTATATGTCTGTTTTTGTTCATTTTCATATATTTAGTTGCCTTTCTTTATTTGCATGTAAATTCCATAATCTACAATATTCCTATCATATAAGTTTTATCGTCTTAATATAAATGAATAAATTGAAGTATAAAGTGACACATATAGGAACACGTGGCCTTTGGAGAAAACTCAACTCTGTGTGATCTCATATTAGTATTTTATTACTGCATAACAAATTGCCACACAATTTATAACTTTGGCAACACTTTATAACATTTCCTCTACATATTCCAGACTCTATTGACTTCTATTCTATGTTTTTGTACAAAACTGACATTACCTATTAGAAATGTGTAAAATCATATGGTATTCTTCTTTATGTGTCAGACACAGATTGGTTAACATAAAGATCATAGCTCCTACCATGTCACCACAAATAAAAAGGATTGCATTCTGAATAATATCTATCACATAAATATAACATTTCACCATATTTACTTTTCACTAATTTTACAGTTAAAGATACGATCCCTGGTCACTAATCTGTGCTATATTGTCACAACATCACCCCACTGGTGCTTGGTGCTTGTACTTTGGAGAAAAGAGTTAAGATACAGAAGAAACTATTATTGTAGTTTTGGCAGAAGCAGATTTACATGGATCAGAATGATGAAGACTGCTGCAATACACAGAAAAATATCCATATACCACATTTTTACCTCACCCACTAATATCATTTAGATTGTTTTCATTTTTTAGCTACTGTGAATTGTGAGGCAATATTTGTTAATTGTGCAGGTGTCTTATGGAATAATGATTTCATCTTTTTTGATGATATGAATTAAGTAGTAGAATTGCCGTGTCATATGGTAGCCCCATTGTTTATTTTCTAAGGAAAATTCATACGGTTTTGCAAAATGGGGTAGGCAAGATTGTTCAGTGGGTAAAGGCACTTGCTATCTAACCTAACTTCCTGAATTAAATTTCTGGTTCCCAAATGGTGAATACAGAAAACTGCCTCTTACATGTTGTTCTCTGACCTCCAAATGCAT
Organism: Dicrostonyx torquatus; assembly: GCA_028555095.1. Classification (NCBI taxonomy): domain Eukaryota; kingdom Metazoa; phylum Chordata; class Mammalia; order Rodentia; family Cricetidae; genus Dicrostonyx; species Dicrostonyx torquatus. The sequence goes on along the minus strand of JAQHUG010000400.1, from coordinate 1,379,330 downwards.
GCTATTGAGCAAAACCACACACCTACATCAATTTAAGCACAATACAATAAATAAATGTTAAAAAGAACTTCACAAGGCAAATGCAGTGATATGAATGAAAAGCAAATTCTCATTTGAAAAAGGCTGTACTAATTTATATTTCCATAAACAACGTATAAGATTTCCCATTCCTCAAATTCTTGCCAACACTTGTCAATTTTCATCTTTTTTTAATACTAAGTATTGTAATCAGAAGAAATAAAATCTCATTGCAGTATAGACATTTTTTTCTTTGGTGATTCATGTAACTGATAATTTATTATATACCATTTATATGGCGTTTTGTGATACAAGGTGTTGGCATTTAGTCCAAGTTATCCTCCAACCCACAATTTTCCTGTCTGAGAATCCCAAACATAAGGATTATAAGCAGGTGCAGGTGCTTCCATCCTTGGTTTTTGGGTTTTTTTTGTTTGTTTGGGGTTTTTTTTTGGTCAGGGTAGGGATATCTATTCATTTCTTCATGTTGTCATAATTTCTGGTGGTCATAGAATTTGAGGTATCATGTGTCTTCAGTGCAATCAATAGAAAGAGATAGAATATCTATTTTTTGAGTCTCTGACAGGAAGGTGTAGACTCTATTTTAAAGACGTCAAACATTCCTCCTGGGTAACTTAAACTCAACTAATCAGTGGCCTTAATTGCATCTGAAATGTAAAATTTTGCTACATACATACATACATATATATGCGTGTATATATATATATATATATATATATATATGACTGACATTCCCTTTACATATTTTGTTGGGTAGAAATGGATCATTATCTGCATTTAGAAGGAGGATATTGGAGGTATGGATATTGAGGGTCATCTTAAAATTTTGTGTATCACATTGTGCCAGAGACCACTCTCATTCACTCTTAAATGCAAAGGAGTATTAACTTCTGAGTTAATGGATGAATGAACAAATGAAAGGATGAACAAATTGAGATGAGATTACCAAAACTTGTGCTTGAAACACAATGCAAATTTCAGGAATTAATTTCTCTCTGTATATGACCTCTTTGGCACCTATTAGATGTTCAGCAGTTTAGTAAATGGATTAGGGAGCTCCTCCATTAGTAAAGTGCTTGCCTTGTGCATGAATATCTGAGTTTGATCCTCAGATCCCATGTGAAAAAGCCAAGTGTGGTGGCACACACTCATAATCTCAGCCCTTGAGAGTTGGAAACATATGGAACATGGAAACAGCTATAAACACTGGCATCTCATGTTAGATCATAGCTTACTTTTGATTTTTGTTCTCTTTCTTAGTACCTCATTTTGTCATTTGCAATGAAGAGATGCATTTTATGTGAAATCATATAGTCATTTATGTGCCATTCTGAAGAAAAAAAAATAGCCTTCTATAGGAAGTGAACAGATTCAACTAACCCAATACATTAAGCAAATGCCACTGATATGCCCTTTTGAATTTTCTGCTTTACAAAATAGGAAAAATGGACATTCTATGTGTCAAAATTTGAGTTGTATTTAGTCAACAAATTTCCTTTTCCCCCTTACTTGTGTATGTTTGTATGGGTACAAATATCTGTGCAGGTATACATGGGATCATGCTTTTGGAGGCCAGAGGTCAGCTTTGGAAGTCATTTAACAGGATCTACCTACTTTTATTTGTTGTTGTTGGGACAGAGTCTCTTGCTGACCTGAAGCTCACTGAAGAAGCTGGACTTGGAAATCCCCATGGTTCCACCTGTTTCCACCTCCCAAAGGTTGAAATTATGAGTGTGTGCCACCACACTTGGCATTTCACATGGGATCTTGGAATCAAGTTCAGTTCTTCATGCACAAGGCAAGCATTTTCTAATTGAGCCAACTCCCTAGCCCAATCACTGAGCCACAGGACATTTAATTGGTGGCAAATCCCACAGAGCCTAGGCACAAAGGCACAAAGATCGAGAGAAAAGGATTCCTATCATCTAAAGCCTTATGATTTAGTGAAATAAAAAGATTTATAAGCTCAGGAATAGAGAACTCTGGGAGATTTGAAGCAGCAGGTAGGGTGGATAGAGAGTGACCACGTATGGGGATTATGTTGAGAAAATGTGAGAGGAGAAAAGTCATGATAATAGAGGGAGATACCATGTACAATGAAATAGAGAACTGAAATAACTAACAATTGAGTAGTGTGGAGACTCAGGCACAGAGGAGAACAGGGAGATTATGTAGGGCAGAGGAGCTTAGGTAAATGTGTAAGGTGGAATCTTGGTACCAAGCACACATTGTTGTAAATAGGTGGAGAGGAGGTGTGGGTTGTGTTCCCGGCACCCAGCTCCCAGCCGCCGGCCTGCTCAGCCGCTGGTTGCTTGTTTATGCCCAAAATAACCACATGAGAACTGTATTCATTTAAACTCTGCCTGGCCCATTATCACTAGCCTTTTCTTGGCTAGCTCTCAACTCTAAAACTAACCCATTATAAAAAATTGTGTGTGACCACGAGGTGGGTGACTTACTGGACAGTTCTGAGTTACATCCATCTGCAGTGGGAGCCTCATGGCGACTGGCACACTTCCTTCTCTCTTCCCAGAACTTCCATTCTGTCTACTCTGCCTAACTAAGGGTTGTGTCCTATCTTACAGGCCAGGCATCCTTTGTATTTAACCAATCAAAGCACAGAAATAATCACATCTATAAAGATTTCCTTTTGTTTTGTGGGGTTTTTTTTTTTGCTTTTTTATATTCTTTTATTTTTCATCGAAAACTTTACATTTCCTCCCCTTCTCCCAGTCCCCTCCTGCTCCCCCACTACCCCTCCTCCCTCCCCCCGCTTCCTTAAGAGGGGGCAG
>JAQHUG010000400.1:1362501-1375822 GCA_028555095.1 Dicrostonyx torquatus | reverse complement strand
TCCCAGGTGTCCACAGGGATGTCCCCAGCTAGGTACTTGGGCAGCAGAGGAGAGGGTGCCTGAACTAGCCTTGTTCCATAGCCACATTGATGAATATCTTGATCATCACCATAGAAATTTCACCTGATGGATAGTGATAGAGACAGAGACCCACATTCACATCAGATCAATGGTCTGAGCTCCCAAGGTCCAGTCGAAGAGCAGAAGGTGGGAGAAGAAGATATTTTTTATGGTAAATTTTTCTTTTAATTCATTTTGAAAAATCTGTTTCTGAAAATCTTTCTGACTCCACACAGTTATGTTCTTTACAAACAGCTACATATCTTTCTTCAATGAAGATATTTTGTGCTATGTGTTTGGCACTGGGATTGTGTGGCAGGTGGCTTCACTCACAGGCACTTCAACCAAAGTGAAAGATGATAGGACATAGTCTCCTCTCATATGCGTTTGTAAGCTCTATTTGCTAATGTCACGAACATGCTGTACACCACATCAAAGACCCCTCCCCCTGTGGAGGGTGTTTCGTGGCCAGGCCTTTCTCCTATAAAGCTAATCATTGAAAACCTGCAGCACTCTTAATGCTGCTTTTCCTTTTCTTTACACTCTCTCAGTGAAAATTATGAATTCACTCAGTCCTAAGAAATCATCATTGACAGTTTTTTTTTAAAATCACTCTGAAATAAAAAAGGACTTTGTATTTGTTCCTTTCTTACTCAAGGAGGACTAAAACAAGTCATACTTTTCTATTCATAATGCTAGATATTTCTCAGCATTATTTGTTCACTTTTATATTAATACAAAATCATAGAATTGATACAAAACACTGATTATCATGCAAGTTTCTTCTGTGCTTTTGTGTTCTAACAAGGTATTTCTGATGGCAGTGCTGTGATATCTGGTCTATGATTTCATATGGTTTCATATGATGCTAAATCCATAATCCAAGAAGCTAGTTGCTTTGGTATATATGTCTGTATTTACAGTGGTGGAAGAATGTGGTAGTGAAATGATCATGAACTCAAGACATACAGCTCTTTCACTTATGCTTAATGTCCTATAAGGATTATTTGTATTTCTGTTTTCCTTAATTATCTATAATCAAAAGATACTTTTAAAATGCCAGGATTTGGAATTATACTTGTCAGAATTCAAAGATTCCAACACTTCCTGGTTATGTTTATTTGTAGATTTGGGTGAATTATCTACATGCTACAAATTTTAGTTTTAACCTTTCTAAAACTGGAATGATTATACTTGTTCTGAGGTTTCTTTTCACTAAACCATTAGAAATTGCATATGTATAATTTCTAACAGCATCAAGAAACAAAAAAAGAGTAGGTATTGTAAATGAAAGTATACAGAATGCTGAGAATACTGATTTTGGAGTTAGTCCTTCATTCAATATTCATTAATTGAATTAGACTTAATCTAGGTATTGGGCTAGATATTGGATGCCCAATCAACAAGGTTATGTGATCAGAAGCTGTTGGAGTTTCAAAGCCAGGTGTATCCTAGTTATAGAACATGGGTGAGGAATTGGAATTTTTTTGCACTGTAGCTGCCTATCTATAAAGTAATTATATTTGCATTGCAATGTTATTGTGAGGTAAATAAAGCAATGTGAATTAAGAGGAAATTTAGAGTAAGTATACAGGAAATTGTGTCAATTGAGCACCATCATCACTATCATCATGATTATTATCATCTTTTAAATCCCAAATTTCTTTATAAAAATATTTGAATTTACCTGCTATTATTGCATCCATACATCTTCATATCAGACCTTGTCATTTGGACAGTTGTTTTTGTCTTGATATTTTTGGTGGAAATAATGAAAGTCCCAGAGACATTTAAAATAATTGGTACCAGTGACAATGCTTTAATATCATGTTATACTGTGATGGTATTTTATGTTTCTAATTCTTTTGATGTGTTAATAAATATTTACTGGACACCTGTTCTGTGCTAGAAACTGTTTTTTTAACCAGGACATATCAGTATAATCATCTTTATTTGATCATCCATTCATTAATTCATAACTTGCTGAGCACAGAATTGAGGGCCTAGTGCATGCTACTCTAACCTGAAATTATACCTCCAGCCTCTAATTATCTCCATTTGAAAAAGGAAAAAAATGTGTAAGGAGAGGTCAGGGGAGTTCAAGCAACACTCAAATATTTGGCTTTTTCTGTTTTCCTTGACTTGCTCCAAGAATTTGAAGGCAACCTTTATGTCATATTTCTTGTTACCAGTTGAGGCAAATTTTGAGCTCAGATGTTTTTATTGTCTACATTATTCCATTTTACCTTTGCACTGATAGAGGACTGTTTGAATGGTTTATCAAGAGGTACAAAATGGTATTGATTGAAACAATAAGGATATGAAGCACCAAGAACTAAGGAAGAGTCAGAAGCCCAGAGTCTAGCATAGAGAAGTATCAGAGACTCAAAGAAGTGCAGAGAAAGGTATTTCCAAGGGCTCTTCCAGATGGTCTGAATGACTTGAACAGTCTTCCTGTGTATATCAAGGTATTACACAGACTCTTGATTATTCTTTGCCAGTCATAAGGATGAATTTGCACTAAGTTGAATCCATTATTTCCCTAGTCATCCTTGTGACCAAGAACACCATTTGCCAGATGGTTCTGTATGTGAGGATATAGCATATATCTGTTACATGTACATAATAAAGTTAACTGACCCAAATGGAAACTGAATTGATAGTTTGTTCAAATAAGGGTTTCAGAACCTCATTTCATAAAAACTATAGAATTAGATACGTAGTTATATAAGGCACAAACAACCTGACTTTGGAGTAAGAGAATAGCGTCCATTTCTATTTCTTTGTTTTAATTAAATTCACTTTAAATTTTCATATATAGCTGCATTTATATCATCACCCTTTTTCTTCCAACCCTTCTCATTTCCTCCCTGATACCTTTCTTTTCTTGAGTAATTACTGATGCACATGGACAAATATGTAAATACAGCTTGATGTATCTATTTAGTTTTGCTCCTTTTTTAGGGTTTTATGCATTTTACCTTTTTTAGGGTTTAAGTCCGACTACGCAATGCTAGAGAAGCAGCAGAGGCTCATTTCCGAAATAGACTACTTGTGCCCCTCAGCAGTCCTCATATGCCTATAGTTCCTCATCTGGGGGGTGTTGACTGAGATTTCTGTCCCACCTGGTTCTGCAGCCTTTTAGTCCCAAAGGAAACACACAGAGGTCTACATTAAAATTAAACTGATAGGCCTAGTAGCTAAGACTTCTTACTAACTCCTAAAACTTACATTAGTTCATTATTCTTGTCTATGTTAGCCATGTGGCTTGATAACTTATTTGGTGAGGCAGTCACTTGTTGATTCCTCTGCGTCTGGGTCATGACTGCAGACAGAGCCTTCCTCTTCCCAGAATTCTTTTGTTCTTATTGTCTTGCCTCTACTTCTGCAGACTGAGATTTCCTCTTCCCAGAATTCTCCTGTTCTCATTGCCATGCCTCTACTTTCTGCCTGGATACCTTGCCTATATTTCCTCCTTGACTACTGGCCAATTAGCATTTTATTAAAAATAATACAAGTGACAGCATAAAAGACCATTGTCCCACAGCACACCCCTTTTGTTAAAAAAATAAGAACTCTGAACCTAATATGCTTTGTTTAGCTTTTTGCCTAACCATTATTCATAGCAACTTGTAACCAACATTCTAAACAAAGGAAAATATCCATAGTCCATTTTTTTGGGAGTGTGGGCATAGTTTTCCAGGCTACTTCCTGCTGATAATCTTTTGGGGACCTGTGAAGCTTGATCATCTCAGGCAGCACTCTTGAATCTGTTCTAAATGTAGAACTCAGACATCTGGACCATCTACTCCTATTGGAGATTTCTCAGGGGGTCTTCCTTGATCAAACCTGATTTTACTTAACCTGGAATGAAGTCACAGCCTTTCATTTCCTGTGTAAATAAAAACAAAACCTCTTCTCCAAAGTAACATACCTTTTGACTTCAATTTTGAAGTCAAGGTATTTTAAAAATGCTTATCTTGGATTAATTCAGCAGCATTTATAAACAAATATCTTTTAGCAGTTGTTGCTCCTTCCTCAGGATTCAAACAATTCAACATAATAACATACAGTATACAGATTCTCTGTGTGTTTTCCATCTTTACATTGCTTTATTTTGAACTCTATTTTCTTTTTCTTTTTAATTTTTGGCTTTTTGAGACAGGGTTTCTCTGTGTATCTTCGTCCTGGAACTCACTCTGTATACCAGGCTGTCCTTGTATTCACAGAGTTCTGTTTCAGGGGGTCCCATTTATTAATTGTTTCTCTCAGTATCTGTGCTACCGAGGTTATATTTAGGAAGTGGTATCCTGTGTCAATGCATTGAAGGCTTCTTTCCACTTTCTCTTATATGAGGTTCAGTGTGGTTGGCTTCATGTTGAGGTCTTTGATCCATTTGGACTTGAGTTTTGTGCATAGAAATAGATACTTATCTATTTTCATTCTTCCACATGTTGATATCCATTTTTGCCAGCACCATTTGTTAAGTATGCTTTCTTTTTTTTCATTTGATATTTTTTTGCTTCTGTGTCAAAAATTAGGTGTTCATAGGTGTGTGGATTGTTATGTGAGTCTTCAATTCGGTTTCACTGGTCCTCCTGTATGTTTTTATGCCAATACCAGGCTGTTTTTAGTATGAAGCTATGTAGTAGAGTTTGAAGTCAGGGATTGTGATGCCTCCAGAAGTTCCATATCAGACAGAGGACTGATCTCTAAAATATACAAAGAAGTCAAGAAATTGGTCATCAAAACAACAAATAATCCAATAAAAAATGGAGTAAAGACCTAAACAGAGAACTCTCAACAGATGAATCTAAAATGGCTGAAATATGCTTAAAGAAATGTTCAACATCCTTAGCCATCATAAATATGCAAATAAAAACCACTCTGAGACTTCATCTTTCACCTGTGAAAATAGCCAAGATAAAAAAAAAAAAAACACTGATGGCGGCTTATGCTGGAAAGGATGTGGGGTAAAAGGAAAACTCTTCCTTTGCTAGTGGGAGAGCAAGCTGGTACAGCCCCTTTGGATATCAGTATGGTGATTTCTCAGAAAATTAGGAAACAACCTTCCTCAAGACCCTGCATTACTACTTTCTGGTATATATCCAAAGGATGCTCAATCATACCACAACTATGTTCATAGTAACATTGTTTGTCATATCCAGAACCTAAAAACAACCTAAATTCTCCTTGTCCGAAGAATGGATAAAAAAATGTGGTACATTTGCACAATGGAGAAAAAATATGACAGCAGAAAAATTAATGACATATTGAAATATTCAGGCAGACAGATGGATCTAGAAAACATCATATTGAGTGAGGTAACTCAGACCCAGAAAGACAAATATCATGTATATTTACCCATAAATGGCTTTTAGACATAAAGCAAAGAAAACCAGCCTACAATTCACAATCCCAGAGAACCTTGACAACAATGAGGACCCTAAGAGAGACATACATTTATCTAATCTACATGGGAAGTAGAAAAAAGCAAGATCTCCTGAGTAAATTGGGGGCATGGGACCATGGGAAAGAGTTGAAGGGGAGGGGAGAAAAAAGAAGGGCTACAGAGAAAAATGTAGAGCTCAATAAAATTAATAAAGAACAATAGTAATTTTTCTTCCTTGTCTCCTTAATATGTTTATTAATCAAATTCCTGGCATTCAAACAATGTTCAAAGATTGAAAGCATTATTGGTTATAGAAATGTGTTCTTCATGTACATACTGGTGTGCTTGTACTCTTAACCAAGTCATTCTGTGAGAATAATTATGAACATTCTTTTTATACTCAGGGCCTTCTTCAGGTAGGAAATACGCTATCATTGAACTACACACAGCTTCAACAATATTTTTTAACTAAACTAGGTTGATATGTTTAGATTATCTTCATTTATTTCTCATAAGTCACCATTGTGATGTATTTCTGGAGCAATGTTGTACAAATGAAATATACAAGTATCAATACACAGTTTTAAAAGATTCTTTCTTTTTTATAATTAAATTAATTAAGTATTCTGATATTTCATGGCTAACTGTAGTATAACTGTCATGCTGCTAGTTTATAAAATACTTGAGATATTAATAAAAGATCTTTGATGTAAAATATATTTCAAAAAGACATATAGAATCATTTTATCTTATATTTACCATAAATTACATATATGAAAATTAATATATGTATTAATGAATTTCTGCCACTTGAATGATAACATGCCCTGTAAGAACCATAGACTAAGTAATAAAAACCTTAGTACCAGGAGCAAGAAACCTCCTTTCAGATTGTTTCTCAGGAGAGTTCAAGCAATTCTCCAAACAATAGAGTCTATTGCTTTTTATCTTGGTTACAGATTTTGAAGGTAAGACCCCATTGCTGAGAACTTCCTGCACTTTGGACACAGGATTTTTGAGAAACTGAGTTGGAACTGCCTCCTCCCTGAGGATTAGCTTTCTTATTACTAGAAGATTCTATGTAATTTGCCAAGGGAAAAAGACAATCAAAAGTTCCACCAAGCTGTGATGTCTGTGAACCACAACAATGACCAGCAAGGTAATGTGTCCTTAAAGGTAGAATAGTGATACTCATATTTTTTAGTAACTAACACCCATATAATTGGATTATAAGTCCTGTTCAACAGGAGGAAAATCATGCCTTGTAATGGAAACCTATACAACTACAGGTGCCTAGTGAGGTCATGGGTCTTAGAGGAGAACCTACTAGTGGCCAAAGCAGTATAGTTCCTGGCTCATTCTTTTTTTATAATAAAGTTTTGGGTTAATTGCTTAAAATTTCAGCAAGGGGAAATGGTACACATCTTATAAACTCTTTTTTTAATTGTTAAAGGAGAAATTTACATTTACTCTCCTTGTCCCAGGCCCTCCCACTCCCCCAATATCCCTCCTCCCTCCTCCTGCTTCCTTAAGAGGGGACAGGGTACCCTGCCCTGTGGGAAGCCCAAGGTCCTCCCCACTCCATCCGGGCCTAAGAAGGTGTGCATCCATATAGACTAGGTTCCAAAAAAGCCAATATATGCAGAAGAGATAGGTCCCTGTGCCATTATCATTGGCTTCTCAGTCAGTCCCCGTTGGCAGCCATATTCAGATATTCCGGTTTGGTCATATGTTCATTCAGTCCTGGTCCAGCTGGATTTGATGAGCTCCCAATAGATCAGGCACACTGTCTCTGTTGGTGGGCCAGTCCCTCACGGTCCTGACTTCCTTGCTCATCTTCTCCCTCCTTCTGCTCTTCGACTGCACTTACATTATACCCAAAGATACGTGTAGCTCTCACCCTATTTAAAGAAGTTTCTTTTCATATAACTTATGTTTATAATCCCAATCACATATTTAGACAGATGTTCCAGGTGAGGAGTTCAGATGAAGATTTAGTTTTTAAATGACAAGACTTTATGATGCCAGGAGGACTTGGGTTCCTATCACTTGCTAGCAAGGATGCACTATTGTTGAACCTGAATAGGAAACTTTAAATGTCAACCAAAGAGGGAAAGAATGAATATCCCAGAAGTCCATCTCCAAATCTCAATTTTCTTCAATACAATTGACTTTTATTTCTAATGTCTCCACTGAAGAAAATGGCAATGTTAAAGTGTAAATTATACAGTTCCTCTCCATATGGAAAGTTCTTCCCCATGTCTGTGCTCTCAAATCTAAGGCTTCTTGGGACTCAATGTTAAGCATGCTGTCACACCCCAAATTCCCCTTCTCAAGCTTTGCTGCAGCTACAGAGTGGAGCAGCTGACAGTGTTTCTTCACAGTTCCCCTTCCTAATCTCTCTCCCAGCTTCATCGTAAGTGATAACAATGCCAACAGCCAACAGTGTGAGTGTTAGGTTCTCTTTGGAGTCAGCCTCTATTTCTCCCCCCACCCATTTCTTCTAGTTCCTGATTTACAGAGGTATAGGCTGTCACTGGAATTTGCTTGGCCTTCCATTTTTGTTAAAGGTGTTTCCTCTTCTCTCTATTGTCATTGAATCTAGTCTGATATTTTTTAATGGCAAGATTCCCACCTGTTTTCTCTTCCAGAATGACCTTGGAGTCTTGCTAGGGGAATGGAGTTCCTTTGCCTTCTAGCTAGTAATTATTGTCAGATGATAGAAACTGTGTGAGTTACAAATAGCGCTAGGAAAGGTGAGATATGCCTTTTGGTTGAATGTGTTTACATCATGAAATTATTGGAAAACTTGAGCGGTGAGTTCTTTCATACTATATATGTATAAATATATTATTTGTAATAGGATGTGGATGGGGTGTAACTTCTCACACTCCCATTTTGGAAATGAGTTTCTTCACACTGCAGTATTCGTTTTGATAACCATGCAGAGACAGATGGCATTTTGTCCCCCTTCCAAAACAGAGGAATAGTTTGCCGAGCTCTAGCTAGTATAATGAGAAGCCGTGTAAGTTGAAGATGAAGTAAAACCAGAGCATCTGTCAGCCTTCATGTGCCAGATTGGGGATGCTGCAGACAAACTAATATTTCAACAAAAAGTTGAAGCGGGTATAGATTTGTGACCAAAACGATTGCATTTGATAACAATGCTATAGCAGATGTCCTAGAGTTCATGCTTGCTTTTTATTACTGCTCTGTGAGTGCTTTTGGAAGCAAGACCTAGTAACACAGCTTGCATGGAACATGTTCATTATAAAATTTTATTTTACAGAAAACAATGAGATGGAAAATTTTAGCTAATCTGGTGCTTTCCTAACCTATCATATTTCTTTACTTATTATTTTGGGGAAAGATTCCATTCTTGTTTGATTTGTGCTGATGCTTTCTAGCCTAATAAAAGAGCATCATGTTAATTTGAAGTACAGAATGAACATGGCATTAATGTTCACCAACTAATATGTTTGTAGTCTGTATTATGGAAGGATGTAACTTAACCTATGAAGTCTTTTTCATTCATTTTGATTGCTGGTTTGTGTTATTTTTGATAATTAGAAAATTTTTCTTTAAGATTATTGATAAGCGAAAAAGCAGAAGTTGTACAGATTTCAAAATATCAGCAAATCTATATGATTTTAATTTTTTAGTGTGAAAATTAATTAGCCAACTGTTTAAAAGAAAAGAAGAGAAGAGCATGTGTGGCCATGTTTTCCCTTGTTCTTACCTTTCTCACTAGTGGTTTCTTTAGATACTCTGTGTTTTTGATGCACAGAGTTTCAAGTATGTCCATATTGTGAAGAAACTGTTTCTCTGTGTGCATTTTGACTTTTCAGCTTCAGTGCTATAGAAAGCAATGCTCATCTGACTAAGGGTAGGAGAAGCACCAGCTCAGAACCTGGCTCTCACAATGTGTGCATTACATGAAGGACAATTACTCTGGCTTTCACTGAAATGTGAAAGAGCTACATAACCTGACTGCCTTATAACAAGGCCCTTATTAGGAGAAGACAATAATTTTTTAAAGGCTAAAGAACGTTAATAAAAGGTTACATGAGGTTGTCAAAATGTTACAGCAGCAAGTTTACACATAGGAAGAGACTCCAATTACATACAAGGCTATTTCCTATTACAGGGCTGTTTCTTGCAAAGGAATCATACCCAAGGATAAGTGTTCCTCTCGCCTTAAGCTCGGTGGCTCTTGGAAAACATATGGTTTCATTTTTGGCACTCATCTTCTTGCTTCCCTTTGAGTTCTTAACTTAGATGTTTTATTTCCTGGCAGCTTCTGGTGTTGAAGTCTGTGTTACATTGAAACCAGTAGCATGGTTTTGGGTTTGCCTGCATGGGTTGACATGCAGTTGTTTTGTAGAGTGCTAAACCCTGCTCCCAGCAAGTCTTGCTTTGAATTGAAAATGTTATGATATAGTAACACACTAGTGTGCTAAAATAGATATGCATGTAATTAAATAAACATGTCTGAGCTAAATGAAGAACTCAATTTTACTCTCATCTGTTACAAGGCAAGCTTGCTAGTATATTTTGTCCTTATATTGCCTGATTTTTCAATGTTCTTTTCTGTAAAAAAATATATTTTTAAAGAGAACTTATGTTCATATTTTCTAATAATGAATAGTTATTAAGTAAATCTAATGTTTCTAATAATGAATAGTTATTAAGTAAATCTAATGTTATTACATCTTACATCTCAGATACTTGCCTTTTGTTTCAAAAAACTATTTAAAATGTTAAAATATGTATGTTTTATTGTAGAAACCTTTGATATAATTTTTGTGTAAAGAATTTCTTTTTTGTCCTCACTAAAGATTATAATTTATTTTCTTGAAACTCTATGAAGGCCAAGAGGAGAACTGTCATCATATGTTTTTCAAGGTATGTGGAATGTTACACTAGTTTAGGATTCAAGTAAGACTGTATCTTCCATTTTTTTCCGTTAATTGCTGAAGTTCTCAAATGCTTACTAGTAGGCAGTACACAATCTCTTTATTAACCCCTCTATTTGCAACTTTACAAAATTGCTAGGAGTTATATGTCCCCTCTCAGTTCAGAAAAGATGAATATCCTGGTCTCTACACCCAAGTAAGGCAGAATTGGAATGCAAGTTCTTGTTAGCTCTTATTATACAAGATTCTTTGGAAACAGGCAGCAATCAAAGGTCTCACAATAAAATTCCTTATACCTCTTAACCTGAAAGAAAAACAGACACTTGATTTCTATGGATCATTTCTCTGCTTTATGCTTTCAAAAAGGGAGAGTTTAGGTGGCAAAATATTTGTATTTTATGTTTAATATTAAACAAGATCTTAAATTTATATGCATTTAAAATATATTCACATGATATTAACACATTAGATGAAGTAGTCATAAAACCAATTCTTATAATTGGAAACAATGAAGGCTCAGAGAAGCTAAAGAATGCATTCAAAGTAGAAAAGTAATCATGTTTTGAATTTTGCCTGACCAGTTTCTCAAGGTCCATCTCAGGACACAGGCATGCAATAAAGATTATAGACTTCCTTTAAACCAAGGTTCTAACTTATCTATAACTTCTGATATAAGGAACAAATAAAATAGTTTTTCTAGTAACTGATGGTTTTTCTATGCTCATGCAGACAATTGCCATGCTCAGAAATTCACCTTTGAAATGACTGACATTGTGCCAATTATTAAGTAAAATATGCTAATCTAAAATATAAACCATAAGACAGTATATAAGAGTAAGTACATTTAAAGTGAAAAGGAAAAGGATAAACTGAATGTATTCTATCAAGATTAGTGCTCAGGCATTGTCTTTTATTAGAGAAAAAATTTCTGAAACAAAGATAATTCAGGAAACAATTATAGCCTCTTATCATCTTTCCATAACTTCAAATACTATTTGTAGTGCTAAACTCAAACTGTAATTATGAAACACCAGAACTGGTTTGACAAATGGAAAACAAAGGGAAAATACTCAAAACTGAACAAAATTATTTAAATAAATTTCTGTTCATAATATGCATGTGTATATATATATACATATGCATACATATACATGCATGTATGTCAGTCCAAGAGAAATAAATAAATGTATAAAGAGCAACATAATATATTTTGAGCAGTTCTATCCTTAGTAACTTAGAGGATTTGTATTAGTTCTTTCCTAAAAGTAACTCAACTTCAGAAGAAGGATAGTATATCTGTAGGAGCACTGTAAAAAATATAGAGTGCTGCATAAAAGTGGGCAGCAAACATACACATTCTATACAAAGTTCTGAGAATATATAATCTTATATATATGAATTTAGCATATATATATGAATTTAGAGTGCTCATTGATAGCATGTCTATCTAGCAAAATAATAGTAATAGATTTGCTGGCCATGGTGGTACATGCCTTTAATCCTAGCACCTGGGAGGATATCTCATTTTGAAGTTATTCAGGTCTATAGAGTGAATTTCAGGAGAGCCAGAACTACACAGAGAAACCCTGTTTTAAAAGTAAAAAGGTAGTAGTAGTAGATTTACTGCTGGGACATATGAGGGAATAACATGGGTTCTTGGACAGATTTACACTTATAGATTTACTGGGTTTCCATTTCCTATTGTGGAACTGGCCTTAAGTTCAGCCAGAAAGAACTTGGTTACCCACACAGTATTTATACCACGATTGCATAGATGTGCCTACCTTGCTATTCTAGCCATTATTGTAGCTCACAGTGTTCACAGTCACATAGGACTTAACTTTTTTTCCTACATAACACTTTCCAGTACTATGAAAACTAGCATGCAAGTTTTCCTGATCAGAAGCAATTCCTGTTAGCAAACTAAGTCATGTCTTCAGCAATAGGGTCTTTTCATCAAGTTTTAGTGGGTAATATGGTTAATTTTGAAACATTAATTTTCCCTTAAATGTGATCTTGTTAAGAACACATCATTATGGTAAATAATAAATCATTTTTTTCCAAAAGATTTTATATCATTTATCAAACGACATACATTGGATTCTCATTCTAGATTGCATTTAGTGAGTTACATAAATAAGGAGACAAAATCACCTAGTGGAAAGCACATAATATTAAGGCCAAACTTACTTTGAAAGTAATTGTTTACTGCTTTAGTTGGCAGCATTAATGTGGGGGACTGGTGCCTAAAAATAATATTGACTTAAGTCTCAGGCAATAGCCACTTTCATTCATATCATCAGGAAATTTATACTTTGAGGGTTAAGAAAAACCACACATAGAAAAAAAACATGCTTTTCCATGAAGGCATAAGAATAGCAATACCTGAAATAAACTCCATCCTATCTGCTAAAACTGGGAGAAGCATAAAAGCACATTCCAAGAACAATTCAGTGTTTTTAA
This sequence comes from Dicrostonyx torquatus, assembly GCA_028555095.1. Classification (NCBI taxonomy): domain Eukaryota; kingdom Metazoa; phylum Chordata; class Mammalia; order Rodentia; family Cricetidae; genus Dicrostonyx; species Dicrostonyx torquatus. The sequence goes on along the minus strand of JAQHUG010000400.1, from coordinate 1,362,991 downwards.
AGAAACTGAGGTCACAAGACTCTTGTCTTGTTTCCATGGAGTTTTCTCACAAGCACCCATAATTCTCCTCATGCAACTCATTCTTGGACTGTGCTCTGACAGAGCTAATTTTTTTGAATGCCTAGTGCCTGTGAGGTATTTTATAGACACTTCCTTCATCTCTAAATTGTGTGACCTTTACATAATCACTAAACTTCTCCTCTTAATTTCTGAAATTTGGATGCTGTATCTCTTCCTAAAGGGTCCTTAGGTTCCCAGTGAAATAAAATATTGCTTTTGTGCTATGTACCATAGTACACTTCTAGAAAAAAAAATGACAAGTGCAAAGTGTCCCCGTTAGTTAATGGAAAATGCTATTGTTTTGAGATTTTTAAATACAATTGAGGGTTGGGTGAGGAATTTTATAAGCTCAGGGACCCTTTAAAAAAAAAGGGGGGGGAATTGATGGGATTAATAGATTGGTATTTGGGAGCTATTTTTATAGATATTT
>JAQHUG010000400.1:1347853-1361456 GCA_028555095.1 Dicrostonyx torquatus | reverse complement strand
AAAAAAAAAAAAAAAAAAAAAAAAAAAAAAAAAAAAAAAAAAAAAAAAAAAAAAAAAAAAAAGTTTTAGTGACATGTTGTCAAACTCTCTTATTGATGTCTATGTATTTACAGAAAAATAAAATAAATGAGTAATGATCAATATTTATCTAATATTTTGTGATTTGAAACTTTCAAAATACTGAAAAAGTGTTTTATTGTTCTGTAGAAAATCATATCAAAAGTAGTTTGATGAGGGTGTCTTTAGATAGATTACATTAATACTTTTAAATGGTACTGACAACATATTTTCTCCAAAAGGATGGAAAATAAATATGAAGATAAATTTCAAGAAGACTTAGAATTTTTGCCTTGTCATATGATTTTCAATTTGGCTTGAACCTTTTTTTCTATTGATAACCCATCATATACCTTGCTGAATTTGAATCAATTTCTAATATTTTTTTAAAAATTCAAAATTATATCCATTTATTTTTGTCTGTGTGCATGCACAAGAATGACATGACACATGTGTGAAGGCTTGAGGACAACTTAGAGGAGTCAGTTTTCTTCTTTGACTATGTAGGTCCTGGGGATTGAACGTAGGTCATCAGGCATGATAGAAAGTACCTCTACCTGCTGAGCAAACTTTCCAACCCGAGTTTTTAATATTTTATCTCTTGCATTGTTACCATTGTATATGTTTCCAAGAGCTATATTAATGTGGAGATTTTTGTCAGTGTCTTCTATTGTGGGACCTTCTCATTCTTTACAAATACCTTCCTAATTTTCTTGATGAGTTCATTCTCAATAAGTTCCTTTGGCTTCATGTCTAGGGCCTAATGAGCCGTGATAGTATCAATGATACCTTTGACAGATATTTCCCTTATAACTATTTGATTTAGACTTCACTTCGAGTTAACACTTGCAGTTTAGTTGTTGCACTTTGTTGCCCAATTCCTTATTTTATTTATTACTTTTGTAATGCCGTTTGGTTTTCTCACTAGGGGAAAAGGAGATGATAGAACTACATACTTTGCTTTCTGAGTAACAGATGATCAGGAACCAATCACTGATGACAGACATCAAAGAGAGTAATTGAACCGGTAACTAGTTCATACTGTATATTTGTTATCACAGTAAATGTGTGCCCTGAACAACCATCAATGAAGTTTGCCTTTCATGAAATTATTTATGGTTAACTTACTATAACAACTGGAATTTAAACTATTCTGTTGGGTGACTGATGATGTTTAACTATATTCTTGTCATCAAAATTTGTGCATCTTGAAACTGCACAATGCAAACACTACTTGTTAAGTTTATCTCATTGTACTTGACACAGAGCAGGTGATCATATAACTTAAATTCCCTTTTCTTTCCACTTCACATGGAACTGCACTCTCACATAGACATTAGGGTTGACTGAAATTATTCATGGACTCTTTCAACTCTTAATAATCTCTCCATAGTCCCTCCTATCACAGTGGTTTTCATACATAGTTTGGAGTTTCATTGTATAAAGAATTTATTCAGATAACTTCGGCTATCCAACTTCATAATGTCTGACACGATCCACGTAATCATTGAACTACTTATACAACTTTTTCAAATATTGTATAATATGTGTATTGTAAAATTAACATTCTCCCTCAAAAACAATAAACAAGAAACATTTTTAAGTCATTAAGGGGTGATTCATGGAACAAAAGTAGTTTTTTAGTCAGAAAAGACCTAGATAGGTAACCAAGCAGAAAGCTTTTATAATGCTTTCGTACATTACTTATAATGATGAAAGATTTGGATTATTTATTGTCATTATAGACTAACTGGGATACTGAACTCATGTGACACCTTGAAGTGTGGCATTTCTTCTTTGGTAACACCTCAGTAGCAATATACTACTGTAATGATGCTATATCTTCTTGTGTGGATTTTCACTGAGTCTGTAAAATGACTCAATATTACAATTTCAGGCATGCTAGGTTTAGATTGAAGATTATCTTCCACAGAAAGATAGGCTACCATTTTGTCATCCTTTAGTATGTGCCCATTGTTGTTAAGTTAAACTTGCTACAAACAATAGTATTTCTCTGGCATGTTGACACTCATGGCCATCTGTTAGAGTGGCACTGTGCCCACCCACAGGGTGGTATGCCAGTTTCAACAGGGCACAGGTGCCAGCCAAACATAGGTTCAGAAGGATAGCCTGCAAGAACTCAGCAAGGAGATCCTCCAAGTGGTTAGGGATGCCAAATTAGACCCACATGCTTCATTACAAGGGATCACATCTGTTGATGCTAGGGGGCATTATATTGTCAATTAATGCTTTTTCTTGTTCTTTATTCATTCTGCTTCAGGACTGGGAATACCTAAATGCATAAACAAAGATAGTTCTTGGCCAGAAAAATAATCAATATTTCCAATGTCATTTTCTGATTTCCACCTTCTGCAATCTTAAACTTTATTATAAACTATGTTAAAACTGAAAGTCATACAACATTGTCTCAAATAACACATTTTACTTTGTGTTACTAAATATAAAATATAGAAAACAACCATGTCTGATGATAATCAAATGTTTAGAATATTAATACACACACACACACACACATATATATATATATATATATACACAAACAGATATTGCAATCCTAGTAAGAAATATATTTTATAAATTGTCTACCTGTTATTTTTTATTAAAGGATTGTCTTCCCCCAATAGCAAGACAGATGACAAGTCCCGCATTATCCAGTGTTCTCTTTCAGGACTGTGCTGCAGTGCATGGCTTGACTCTGAAATATGGTTATTAGACCTTTGTGTGTTTCAAACTACATTACAGGTTAGGTACATGAGGCATAAGGGAAACACAACTCTCTATGACATATAGGAAAACAAGAAGTGTTTGAAAGATAAGTTTTGAAGATTTAGGAAGAAGGATATAGTTGACTGCAAAGGTAAGAATTTGTCTTTTAATTAGGAAATAGCATTTAAAAGCTCACATCATTTTCTTTTATCTCCTCTAATTATTTATGCATTCAGATTACAGATATAGCCATGTAAAATAACCAATAAGATTTTAGAATATAATTGTGGTTTTTGTGGTCACTAACTAGATGTGGAATATTGTGAAGGTTAGTTTTTCTCATCAACTTGACCAGATTTGGTGTGACCATGGAAGCGCACCTCTGAGCAGTATTCTGGAGGAGGTTCTAGAATAGGCTAATTTACATGGGACAGTGTGGATGTCATGATCTCACAGTCTGACTGACTACAAGGAGAAAATAAGATGAATCCCAGCTCTAATCTCTCTCTGCTTCCTTACTGGATACCAAGCACAAGCTGCTTCAAGTGCTTGCTACCATACATTCTATAGCATGATGGACTGCAAACTGTGAGCCCAAATAGTTACTTACCTCATTAAAATATATCAAAAGATATTTGACACAGAGAGAATAAAAGTAACTAATACAAATATTTCTCTCTTTCCATTGGTAACACCATCTTAAGCACAAACCAGAAGTATATACTCTTCTTTCCCAGACAGTTATTTTCTCACGACACTCAATCTGTTTATCCTATTCTTTGGGCAGGTTAGTAACAAATAATCACAACAAGGTACATATCTCAGATTCCTAGACATTTTAGCACGCAAACAGCATAAAGGGATGTGAGTAATGGTATAAAGAGGAAACCAGTATAGTGGCAAGCTCACAGGCTTTGATGTCACAGAGACCTAGTCTTGAATCGCAGTTTCATCATTAGATCCTATTAGTAATCTTAGCTTCTACTACTAGCTGTGTGGCCTTTGCAAATCACTGAACATTTTTGTTTTCTTACTGATATGATGAAAATAGTAATACATGCATGAGGAAATAGGCACATCATAGGTATTCAACATCAGAGCTGTAACTATTAGGGTTTCTACTATTATAGTGTAGAGTCAAGGAAAAGAAGAGCTAGAAAAGGTGATTTTATTTTGGTAGCATGGAACCTGGCAGGGACTTTACTTCAGAGTTAATTCCTTGACTCCATGCCAGCTGCCCCATCAATCCTTTTATACTCTAATCTTACCGTAATTCCCTTCAACACATACAGCTGATCAGCTGCTGTCCTTTTACAATGAAGATTTCTATTATTTAAGTGTTATGATTTTTTCATACATGCAAATAAAGGAATACGTATACATATAATTTTATATTAGGTTTACAGAAAATTGTGAAGAGCACACATGCCTAACTAGTAATTTAAGAAACGAACATTGCAAACACCAATAAATCCACCTGGGTTTCACCCTTATCTTCAACCATATTCCTTTTACCCATATTAGAAAACACTTGATTTTGAATTTTTTTGCATTTTTCATTGTTTTCTGTTGTAATTTTATGATTTGTGAACACATCGTATATTGTCAATGTTGTTGAGTAGTAGTAAAACACTTTGTGCACATTGATTCTCTGGTCACATTACTCTGCTGTTTGCAGTTGTGATATTTCTTTATTTTCACTGAAGTGGTTTGCATAATTTGAGTAACATTACATATTTGCTTTTGGAATAGCTAGATAGGCTACTTTTCCACAGTATTCCCAACATGAAGAAGAGCTTGTTCAGGTCCAAATCTAGGAGAGTGACTATGAAATTGTTAATTACTGAAAAATAAAACTGTATCAATTAATATCCCAACTACTAGTATATATTTTTTCGTATCCTCATTACATCATCAATTTTTTGTCAATTTCGTGACATAAAGCTGGGCCTCATTAGTTGCAATGTGTTTTTTTTATTAATGTGGATGGCCATCTTTTAACATTTCTTAATCACATGTGTTTAATTTTGTGTGAAATATCTGTTCATGTTTTGCACATTTCTCTAGTGGATTATTTGATGTATGTCACTTTATCTTAAGAACAGCTTTGGTCTTGAAGCTAATTTTGTCTGACAGTAATGAGCTGTTCTAGCTTCATCTGAGGCAACCCTGGTTACATCTTTTTGTTTTCTGCTGCTTTTAACCTTTCAAGTATCTTACATTTTAATATTTGTAACTAGCAGACTAATGGCTGGCTATTTTTCAAAATTCACAGAAACTACATGTTTCCACTGGAATATTTAGCCTATGTTTCATGTAAGTAATAATATATTTGAAACATAGCTTAAGTCTACTATCCTTTTGTTTTTCCAGACAGGGTTTCTCTGTGTTGTTTTGGAACCTGTACTGGATGTAATTCTTGTAGATCAGGCTGACCTTAAACTCACAGAGATCCACCTGTCTCTGCCTCCTGGGTGCTGGGATTAAAGGCATGCACCACCACTGCCCGGAAAATGTACTATTCTTATACATTCATTTTTTCTTTATTCTTTAATTTTTTTCATTGATTTTTACCTTTGAAAAATAACTGCATGCATTTTAATTCTATTCTCTTCTACTCACTCAGAAGTTGTACAACTATAGATATATTTGAATACTTATATAAATTTAGCTTCTATTATTTTAGTTTATTATATGTATACTTACTTTATTAAATCCTGGTGGGGATGAAAAGTTTTTAAACGTACACAGGGGAGAGGAAACTAAGGTATTTTAACTTTGTTTCTGCCCTTCCAAGCTTACATCACTATTAAATATTTTACTTCTGTCTTATTTTTAAGCCCTCTGGATACTGTTATTTCAGTTTTACATAATCAATGTTTCTTCTATTTGCCCACACACTTACTTCTTTTAAAAATACTTCTTGTGCCTCAGACATTCCATCTGTGATCATTATCCTTCTGCTTGAAGTGTATCTCTTTGAATTTCCTTTATTGTTGGTGGCAAATTCTGTTTTTGGTGTTTTAAACATGTCTTTCTCTTTCCATTTCCTTCTTGAAACACTTTTTTCTCTAGGTTTAGTATTTCTTTTTCTACTCTCCTCTGACTTCCATTGTTGATACTTTTCTGGTTTTTTGTAAAAGGTTTTCCCCTTTCTCTTATGACATCTCTGTATATATTTCTCATATTTAGAAGTTTGCTCTGGAAAGTGTGCATTAGGATTATGGTGTTAATCATCTATTTAATTCTAAAAAATTGCTGTTATTATATATGCAACACTCAGGAAAGCATATCGTAATAGGGAGGGTAAGCTCCCTCATCTGTTGCAGGTGGAGAGGGGCAAGTGGTAAAAGGGGGGCATCTCTTCCCTGTCCACACAATCACATGACAGATGAGTAGTGGGAACAGTTCTTCCACACTTACAATGTTGGGGCTGGCTCGCTCACAGCTCCAACAACAGGGTCAGCTCTGCTGTGCTGCTTGAGGGATGTACAGGGCCTGCTCTCCGGAGTGCTGCAGCTAGTGAAGGGCAGAGGCAGCTCTTCCACTCCCACGACCCCAGGGCCAGCCCTTCTGCCTGCCTCAGGCACAGAGGGTTGGGGGAGAGAATCTCTCCCCCATGCACTCCCATATGGCAGATGAGGGCAGGGTCAGCTCTCCCAGGCTTATGTTCTAAGGGCTGCTCACCTGGCCCACTGCATCAAGTCAACAGTGTTAGCTCTGCTGTGCTGCCCTGACAGGGTGCAGAGCCCACTTTCCCAAGCGTTCCAACTGGTATCCTTTCATATATTTATTTTTTCATACTGATACTCCTCCAGTTAAATTTCAGCTGTTACTTGAAGCCTCATTAAGATTTAGAGTCTGTGATTGTGTTTAAGATCTGTTTTTTAATTTTTTTAGTTTTAAATATTTGTGCTCAGTGTTGACAGTCTTCTATCCTGCTGATTTTTTTGCCTCTATATTTTATTTCTTTGAAAATTCAGTTCTCATTATCAGCACTACATAAATATTTAAAGGTACAAATCTATTCTTATTTGTTCTTTGTCCTGCTCATATTTTTTTTTCCTTGAGTGATTACTGATTATGATCATGTGCTTCTATTTGGCCAAACTTAATCTGCGGGAATTTCATAGATTTGTGCTTTGGACAGTTATTTTCAGGTGATTTATGTGTGCTTGTTAGTGAACAGGGGTACTATTGTAACAAATATTTTCTAGACTTAATGACTATCAATCATGTTGGTTGAATTAAAACCTGGTCCTTTCTGAAGAATATGCTTAGAAATGAATTACTGGATCCAGGTGTGATAGGGGTTGCTATTGTTATTATTTATTTCCATATGAAGGAAGAGTTCTGTTTGGGATTTGTCTGATGATTGATCCAGTTTTCGCCTGCCTTACCTATTATAAATGATGTATCAACTCTAAGAGCTCTAGAACTAGTAAGGTTACTTTGTGTACCTTCTCCATTTACCTAGATCTATCAATAGGATTTTATTCCCAGCTTAAAAATGCTGGAATACTGGCATGAATATTTGTTTTCTGAGCACCTTTTACCTTAAAAAATACTTTGTTTTAAAATTAAAATATAATTACATCATTTTCTCCTTCCCTTACTTCCACCAACTCCTTCTGTGTATCTCATTGTTTTCTCTCAAAATCATGGCCTCTTTTACTTTAATTGTTAAACATCTATAATACTCACACACATATGTACACACATAAGTTGTAGTAGTATTTCTTTTACAAACTTGGGTGCTTTTCTGTTGAGGCATAGATGTTAATAATTGCAAAGATCTGTTGGTGGATGTTTTCCTTTGATGAATATGTAGTGTCCTTTCCTGTCTCTTTTGCTTAATTTTGATTTGAAATCTATTTTGTTAGATATTAAAATGGCTGTACCAGCATACTCTTTAGGTCTATTTGCTTGGTATATCTTTTTGTGACCCTTTAGCTTGAGATAATGTGTGCTATTGATACTGAGGTTTGGTTTTTCAGATGCAGCAAAAGGTGGATCCTGTTTTTGCACACATTCTGTTAGTCTGTGTCATTTACTGGGAAATTGAGACCATTGGTATTAAGAGTATTCAATAAACAGTGTTTGTTGATTCCTTTTATTTTGTGTTTTTGTTGTTGTTGTTGTTGGTGGTGGTGGTGGTGACAGTGTGTGTGTGTGTGTGCTTTCTGTTTTTTTTTTTGATGTGTTTGTCTGGGACTGTCTATTTCTTGTGTGTTCTTGGATTTATTTAACCGCTTTAGGTGAGTGTTGTGGAGTATTAGTTAAAGATGTGATACACCTGTTTATTCTGTGGAACACTTGTTTAATGATGCAAATACGTGTTGCATTCTTTTATATTGCATTTGTTTAACTCTGAAGCTTTGCTACTTTGCTTGTCTAAAATATTAGCTTAGTCTAATGAAGAACTAAATGGTCAATAGCTAGGCAGTAAATGGAGAGGCAGGGCTGGCGGCAGAGATAACAAAGAAGAGGAGAAATCTGGAAAAAGAGGATCAAGAAATGAGAAAAGAAGGAGAGAGGACATCAAAGGCCAGCCACCAAACTACAGAACAAGCCACAGGGTAAGAGTAAAGAAAGATATACAGAACAGAGAAAGATAAAAGCCAAGAGGCAAAAGGGGATATTTTAAGAAAATCTGGATAGAAATGAGCCAAGAGCTAAGGCTGGACATTTATAAGAAAGAACCAGCTACCATGTATTCATCTGGGTGCTTGATGCAGGGCCCCCAAAGTGTCAAAGAGTGAAAAAAATAATGACAGGTTGGAGTTTTCATTTTAACATGTTCAATAGGGCTGGCTTTGTAGATAAACATTCTTTAAATTTGAAATTATCATGGAATATTTTATTTTCTCCATCTATCGTAACTGAGAGTTTTGCTGGATATAGTAATCTGGGCTGGCATCTGTGGTCTCTCAGAGTCAGCAGCACATCTGTCCAGGACCTTCTGACTTTTAATTCCAGTTGAGAAGTCAGGAGTAATTCTGATAGGTCAGCCTGTATATGTCACTTGGTCTTTTTTCCTTTGACACATTTAATATTCTTTATGCTTAGTCTTTTGATTATTATTTGGTTAGGGAACTTTTTTTTCTGGGCCAATGCATTTATGTTCTGTATGCTTCTAGTACATATGCAAGTATCTTTTCTTCCATGATTTTGTTGAAAACATTTTCTGGACTTTTGAGCTGGAATTCTTCTATTCCTGTTATTCTAATTTTTGGTCTTTCATAGTGTCCAGGATTTCCTGGATGTTTTGTGTCAGGAATTTTTTAGATTTAATATTTTCTTTAACTGAGGTATCCACTTCTTCTATTGTAACTTCAAAGCTTGAGGTTCTCTCTTCTATTTCTTATATTTTATTGGTGATGGTTGCTTTTGAGGATTCTGTTTGAGTTTGTAGATGTTTCATTTTCAGAGTTCTCTCAGTTTGATTTTTCTTTATTGAGTCTATTTCCACTTTAAGGTCTTTAATGGTTTTGCTCACTTCCTTCCACTGTTTCTTGTGATTTCATCAATTTCTTTAAGGGATTTATTCCTTTTCTGTTTCAGGACCTCTATCATTTTCATAGAGGTTGTTAAGGTCATTTTATTGTGCTTCTGCTAGGTTGGAATATTCAGGGCTTCCTCTACTAGGATTATTGGGATTAGGGGCTGACATTTAGGAATGAGGATGGGCTTGAGAGGTCTGAGAGAACCTACAGAAGGGAGGGAAGCAGGATGTTCCTTCAGCATCTCCTTAGTGCCCTGGAAATGCCAACAGAGAATAGAGGCCTCAGCAGAAGGTCTGCTACAGATATGGGTATAAAACTGGGGAATTAGATTTGAAGGAGTAGAGGGAGAAGTAAAGATATGAAATTAGCCTACTTGCTTCCCTGGTCAGAGTGGAATGTGGATTCTCAGGGAGAGTCTGCTTGAGTTGGAGGCTGGAATGAAGCAATAAGAAAATAGAGATGGGGGAAGGGTGTGAGGAAAGTGGTCACAGCTGGGGTTCATTTGCAGACCAAGGAGAGATACCGGATAGGGTTTGGAAAGAGGAAAGGGAATGATAAATTAATGTTATTTTATAATCTTTTCTTTCTATTTGTATTTTATTTTAAAAAAATGCTATTTTTTCCTTTTACATACCAATCCCAGTTCACACTCCCTCCTCTCCTCCCATTCCCTCCACCTTCTTTACCTTCCTTTCTACCCCACCCCACCCCACTCCTCAGAGAGGGTAAGGCACATTGCTCTGTGGAAGGTCCAAGGCTCTCCCTAATATATCTAGGCTGAGCAAGATATCCATCCAAAGAGAATAGGTTCCCAAAATGCCAGTGGCCCAGCAGTTTTCCCCAGTTGTACAGCTGTCACCCATATTCAGAGGGACTAGTTTGGTCCTATGCTGGTTCCTTCCCAGTCTGACTGGAGTCAGTGAGCTCCCATAGCTCAGGTGTAAACTGTTTCAGTGGGTGTCTCCATAATGATCCTGACCTCTTTGCTCATATTTTCACTCTTTGGGAGCTCAGCTCAGTGCTTTGATGCAGGTCTTTGCCTCTGTTTCCGTAAGTTGCTGGATGAAAATTCTATGGTGACATTTAAGATTGCCATTAATCTGTCTACAGGGCAAAGCCAGTTCAGGCACCCTCTCCTACATTACTTAGGGTTTTAGGGGGTCATTTTATAATCTTAAAAATAAAAATAAAAAAATTCTTTCTATCTAAAAAATATTTTGCCTCAGCTGTAGTTTGTACTTCTCAACTTAGTATTTGGTGCTTCCATTTTTTTTGTTGTTGTTGTTAAACTAGCAAGAAAGCAAGTAATAGAAATGTGCTGTTATACAAGGAAGAATTCTGTGTCTTATATACTGTAAATATATCAGGAAGGACCCAGTTAGAATTCAGGACTCCATGATTCTGAGGTTCAGAATCTATCTATTATAGGTTGTGTCTAGATTTAAGAATATCAAGAATGATATTTTAGGGAGTAGATATTTAATATATATCCACTGCGCCCTAAGTAATCTTCTAGGGGAGCCACAGGAAGGAGCTTGTGGTAATCAATTAAGTAGAAATGTGCAAAGTGCTATGAGAGATTATCAGTCCAGGGATATCAAAAGGCTTCCCTAAAGAAGTAACTGGCCCTCTCATTTTGGTTATTATACTGCCTCTTTTGATACCTCCTTAATTCTTGTTGTTGGTAAAAAGCTAGATTGGAAATTATGCATTACTGTTTGACAATGGTATTATACCCTGTAATGATTTGTCACTTGTATTAGTTTAATAAACCCTGATTGGCCAGTAGCCAGGCAGAAAGGATAGGCAGGGCAACCAGACTAAGAGAATTCTGGGAAGAGAAAAGAATCTCACTCTGCAGTTGTCACCCATATGCAGAGGAAGCATGATGAGACTGTCTCACTGATATAAGATACCAAGTCACATGGCTATCACAGAAGAATTATGGATTAATTTTAGATGTAAGAGTTAGTTAATAAGAAGCTTGAGCTAATGATGTGGGAGTGGTCTCCTGTATTTTGTATTACTCTCATTGGTTGGATAAAGACTCTGCCTGGCTTGTAAGAAAGGTCAGCCCTTAAGTGGGCGGAGTAGACAGAAGGAAGTTCTGGGAAGAGAGAAGGAAGTGGGCCAGTTGCCAGGAGTCTCCCGTCGCAGATGGATGCAGGTTAGACCTTTCCGGTATGTCACCACGTGGTGACTTACAGACTTTTATAATGGGTTAGTTTATGAGGTGAGGGCTAGCCAAGAAGAGGCTAGAGATACTGGGCCAGGCAGATTTGAATGAATGCTGTTCTCATGTGGTTATTTCAGGTGCAGGCGGCCAGCGGCTGAGTGGGCCAGCGGCTGGCGGCTGGGGAACATAACCCACACCTCTCCCCCATTTACAACAAGCTAATATGCCAGCCAGTTTATAATTAATGTAGACCTCTGTGTGGTTCTTTGGGACTGAACAGCTCTAGGACCACATGGAACTGAAACCTCTGAAAACAATGAATGACCATTTTTAATACCATGTTAGAATTTTGTCACTGTGGCAAACAGCTGATATAAAGTAGTGGGGAAGAAAGGTGTATTTTGGTTCTTGGTTTTGAAGCATGATGATTCTACATTTTAAGGACTTGGGATAAAGTAAAACAGCTGACACAGAATAGACAAAACAATGACCAGAAAGTACTAGAATAAGATATGGTCATGCTCTCAGTAATCAAATTCATTCAACCAGACCTCACTTTGCACAGTTTCATCACGTATTAATATTCTACATAAAGTTTGAATCCATCAATGTAGTAATGTATTATTGATGCCAGAGTGTTCTTGAGACAATCATTTCCCCAAAGTCGCAGTTCTGAGAACTGCTTACTACTTAGGAGGGTTACCTCATATGTAAAGCATAGCAGACATAAACTATTTTTATTAAGAAAATCCTTAAAAATCTTTGAATCTTCTTTCACATAAACATTTCACATAAATGCTTTCTTTTAAAAACATGCTATCATTATTACTGTCCCAAGTAATAAATCTGGTGTAGATATTATCATTTTTTGACCATATTATTGCAATACTTTTCTGTTTTAATTCAATAATATGCAACTCTAGCTTTCCATATGAATCAGTTGGAATAGTCCCCACCAGCCTGCAATCAGGTAAGATACCTGCCTTCAGGCTGTGCCCACCCCCTGCCACTCACTCTACACTATCCCACTAAGACCTACTATGTCAATCAACCCCAAGCACCTAAACACTGTTCATGTGTCCAGCCATCCTCTGAAACCCAAGTAGACTATGTAGGCTCAGGTGAAAACCACACCAGTTGGGAAAATACCAAAATGCATAGGCACAGGTGCAACCCACAACATGGTAGAATAGTGCTTCATGGTAGAATAGTGTTCTTGTTGGATGCCATATTCATGTTGGATTCTTGTTGGATACCATTCATAACATGGTAGAATACCACTTCATGGTAGAATAGTGCTCTTGTTGGATGCCATATTCTGTGTATCCTTGAACCTTGCTCAGTGTAGGTATGGCTTCCTGAATACTCATCAATTTTATAAACAAGCTTATAATTTTGTACATACTCTTACACTGAGGGTGCTAGACCCCTATAAATAGTATCCCTGTCAATCTAGTTGTTTTTATTCTTATAGTGATTTATAGCTCATAAAGTTAATGTTTGTCAAGCCACTTGTTTTTGTAGCTCATGGGGTTTACAAATGGTTAAGATTGATGATTCCTTTCCCGCTTTGCTAACATGCACAGCTCCTTCCAGTACTGTGAGAGCTGACCACTAGTGAGGACACTTCCAAGCCAAGACCACAGCTTTACACTTCCTTGTCTCAGGACTCAGGCATGTGATGATAGCAAAATGGTTTTAGCAGATTGTTGTTTTTCTTTTCTTTTTATCTTTTGTTTCATTTTTTCAGACACATTTTCTTTTTCTGATAATTTTTTATTACTTTATAAGTAATAGGAATCAAAATTTTCACTTCCTCCCCTCCTCCCACTACCCTCCCACTCCCCCACTCCCCCTCCATCTCCAGTCCTAAGAGAGGGCAAGGTACCCTGCCCTGTGGGAAGTCCAAGGCCCTTTCTCTTCCATCCAGGCTTAGGAAAGTATGCATCCAAATAGACTAGGATCCCAAAAAGCCAATACATATAGTAGAGATAAATCCCAGTGCCATTATCATTGACTTCTCAGTCTGCCTCTATTATGAGCCACATTCAGAGGGTACAGTTTGATCCCATGCTCATTCAGTCCCAGTCCAGCTAGATTTTATGAGCTCCCATTAGTTCAGGCACATTGTCTCAGT
>JAQHUG010000400.1:1318989-1346333 GCA_028555095.1 Dicrostonyx torquatus | reverse complement strand
ACTATGTTCATAGCAGCATTATTTGTAATAGCCAGAACCTGGAAGCAACCTAGATGCCCCTCAATGGAAGAATGGGTAAAGAAAGTATGGTACATATGCACATTAGAATACTACTCAGCGGTAAAAAGTAATGACATCTTGAATTTTGCAAGCAAATGGATGAAAATAGAAAACACTATTCTGAGTGAGATATCCAAGACCCAAAAATATGAACATGGTATGTACTCACTCATTAGTAGTTTCTAGCCATAAACAAAGGACATTGAATGTATAGTTAGAGACACAGTTTCTCTATAGCTTTGGAGCGTGTCCTGTAACTAGCTTTTGTCGACCAGACTGAGCTTAAATTCACGGAGATCTGCCTGCCTCTGTCCCCTGAGTGCTGGGGTTAAAGGCATGCGCCACCACCACACAGCACTTCACATATTATTCTTAAGAGTAACCAACAGCATTGGCAGTAGCTTGTAATGTACAGGTGTCTATGGGACCTCAATGGCCAATGCTCTCAAAAGAGGTAATTCATTTCTACTTGTTTGTTATCCTATGGTGACTAGTAGGGGTATTGTTTCCCCATTATAAGATGACTTCAATTAGTCTTACCCTCTCATATACATATATGAAACTTCTACAGTAGTAGGTTTAGTGGTACAAATATCATGGAAGTTACCAACCAGTTTTTTGGATTTAAAGAATGTTCCACAATATGAAATCTATACTTGACAACATTGTCTGCCTAAGAACCGAGGGCTTGCCAGCTCATCGGTCCCAGGGGAGAATCTACTACTATTTTTCTGCTAAATAGACATAGTATTTAAATAATCATCATACTCATAGATTAGTGAATCTCTCAACCCTTATTGGAGAGGCTTCTATTTGCAATAGATGGTACTTAACACAGATACCCACAACTGAGCAAGACATAGAAAATATGATACTGTAGAATGGTCAGACCAAAAGGGGACATTAGCACCATACTCTTTATCCAAATCTTAGGGCCATTGAAGAAGCGGGGCCACAAATACCGTAAGAACCAGAGGCATGGGTGGTGATAAGCAAACAGTGACTGCTTCATACAATAGCACATCTGAATATATGAATTAATGGAAATTGTGACAGCATGCACAAGGCCTATGCAAATTCAAACCAGAACAAATCCTAGCATGGTCATAGTCAAAGTTGGAACAAAGTCCCACCCATATTAGATGAGCTATTTACAATTGACAGCTCCTAGGAGAGGGAGAGAGATTTTGTAAAGAGTATCCCCTGGTAGATTGGCAGTCTCCAGGTGGAGGACACACATCCAGAAGTGCATGACCAGCACAGATTGTACTTGGCTTTTAAATTATTAAGGGATATAAAGTTGGGTGAGAAGTGGGTCTTGGAGGAGTTGGAGGAGGGGTGGGTGTATGTGATCTAAACACATTGTGCAAAATACTCAACTAATTTTTCTTTAAAAAGTCTCTGTTCCAGGATGGGAAAAATGATATATTAGTATCCTTTCTAAGATAAGATAGATGGAATACATCTTTAAGCAGGAGACCTTTTTGTTGGCTGTATAAGCAGCTGCAACTCAATGGACTAGGCAACTACCAGTGTAGCCTCAGGGCTTAAGTACAGTAGCTACAGAGCAAACAGGTAGCTGATAAGGTGCTGCTTCTTTCCAGTTAATTTTCATAATTAATCAACCACTTATGTGAACTTTTCAGATTTGTACATGTCACTGAGAAAGAAGGCATAGAGTACAATATTTTTCCCTCAGTATATTCATTTCCTATAAATTACTATCATAAAGACAATGTCACTTATGTTGAAACATAGTGATAGTGAGGAATAGCTTCTCTTAATAAATTTGAATCTACTTTGAATTGATCCTAAGGTGATTCTGTCTTTCCTTTCTCTCTGACTTCAATTTAAATATGCACCCAAAAGATCGATGTATATTTTCTTGAAACATGTTGATATCTTCTTGTTGTCCTATTCCTCAGAGCTTAAGCAATCCATTTTTTCTTTTTTCCCTTCTTTTTGAAGCACATCATGTGGAGTGTATCCTGCTGCATTTGGCGACTCTAGTGGTGGCACCATGCAGGAGGCCTGTTTCCCACAGACTTCTGAAACGCTTCAGCTCTACACTGGGCTGTTGTCAAATATTTTGAACTGAAATTTTGTAATTGAAATTAATGTTGTAATAAAACATTATTTAATGAAGCAAATCATGCTGGGAATAAAATGTTATTGGCTTCAAGTAGCCTACCTCCTACATACCTGGAAAAAGTCCTGTCTGTTGTGGAAAGTAAAGACGATCATGCTTGCCAGCTTCAAAGAATAGGATTCACACTACAACTGCCAAGACCTGTTGCTTTGGGCACACATGCTTGTGTGTGTGTCTCAGTGTATGTCTGTGTGTTCATCTCAAACAAATGAAAATGATACTAATGGCTCCTGAACAGAAGTTTCTAGTTTCAACTGTAATATTTAATCTGAAAATATTTCACATAGATAAAGTCTGTATATGTTATTTAGAAAAATATTTTACTCTTGCTATTTCCCATTGATTTCATAGTTATCTTTCTTGTGGACTAGGTTCAGAGTTTTATGTATAATTCTGGAGTAAAGGCTTATCAGTATTGAGAAGTTGATGACATCACTAAGATGACATCATTCTTTACAGACCAATATAGCATTTTCTTTACCAAGAAATTGGACTCTATTTGGGGAAAATGGCTTTTCAGACAAATATCTAGTTGCTGAGATTTCTAATGCTTGTTTGCGAAGTTGCCTTGAACATTTCCCTGTCCTAGTTAAGAAGCAGTGTACCTGCAGAGGAAAGAATGCAGGTAATTTCTATGAGCAAGTCATCCATCAACAGGATTGAGTACAGTACTCACCTCTTTAGTGAGAACTTAGGAGACTATAGTGTACCTTTCATGATAATTAGTGATATCCCTGACCTTTACCCATTAGATAGCAGTAGTGCATGTTTCCTGAGCCAAAATAAATCAAAATGTGTGTATTTGTTGATCAAATTTCCCTGGGAGAACAAATTCATTACCATGTGAGAGCCAAGACTGTAATGTGATCTAATTATACATAGCATGGGCTATTATTCTTTTCATTTAATAGATGAGGAAACTGGGGTTCTGAGAATTAATATTCCATGTGGCAAACCCAAGCTTCTTCCTTGTCTGATTTCTGTAACCTGTTACACAATGTGACCAGTAGAGTAGACCCTAGGGTTAGATTTGGATCATCTGGGATATGGATTAATCCACATTTGAAGTCTTGAGTTTCGATACACCAATTTTAAACTGGGTAGGGGATAGAATTTTGGATAGAAGTCTGATGAGCCACCTAGGATCCATCTTTCTACATTCAGCAGTTATCATTGTCATTGGATGGAAAATCAATGTAGATGATGTATTATCTAGAGTTATTTCTTATTATTACACTGAATATCTAAGGTCTAACAGAGCTGAATCAAAAGGAGAGAGGTAAATCACTATGAGAAGTACATTCTATGTGTGACTTTGGGAACCCCTTGCCCTTCTCTCCCTCTTACATGTGCATGTATGCAAGTGGAGGGTTAGAAGTCCATTTTGCTTCTAAGGTCTTACAAAACAACTTAGCCAAGATTAACAGGAACATTCATTAGGCTCCCTTGGAACTCAGCTTAATTTGTATGAATTTGGTGACTGACTTGGGAGCGCTTCTACAAAGCATCTCAGGTATGTCATCCTTCTGCATACATGAGGGCCCCAGCTCACCGAGTTCTGAAGGAAGTGTGCAAAGAAAAAAACCTTCCTCCTCCTCCTCCTTCTTCTTCTTTGTCTTCTTCTACTTCCTCTTTTTTGCTTTTCTGAGGCAGACTTTCTCTGTGTAACAGACTGGTTGTCCTGGAAATCACTTTGCCAATAAAACTGGCTTCGATCTAACTCATTGAGTTCCACTTGACTCTGCCTCCTGAGTGCTGGGATTAAAGGCATGCACAACCACCATTAGGCAAAAGAAAAGTTTTGTCACTACTTGTTTTTCTAGGCTCTAAAACCTATTCCAATCATCCTGGAGAAACACCACCGATTTGACTTCATAAAAGATATAAAGACTTTTTTTCACAGGATATGAATTTTATTAGGTTCTGGGGGGAAAGACCAGCAAAGCATTTCTTATCATATATCTTCAGGTCAGAATTTTATTCCTTTTGTCCAAAGGCCATTGCAAGATTTATAGAGTGATAATGTGTAGATACAATGTGATTTAAAAAAAGAAATTAGAAAGATCAAAACTAAGAGTAAGTTTTGAGTACAAGGATTGTCTCCATTTTCATATAGTTTTCATAGAGGAAATCATCCTTGACTGCTTTAACTAGAGTCTATAGTAGCTTGTGCTTCAGTAATGAACCCAATACAAATAGACATATGACACATACCTGTAAAATGCCACTAATGGGAAGAATTAGCCCCCAAACTTTTGGGCTATTTTCAGAAACAGATGATTTTATATAATCGCAAACTTTTCTCCCATATACAATCCTTTCCAGGCTAGGAGATTCAAGCTTGTCCCGCCTTCAGTCATTAATATGAACTTGCCTTGGGAGGGGGTGCTATACAGGAATGGTGCACATTTATATCTCCTATTGGAGCTTTAGAAATGACTGTGGATGGGGGTCATATTATCTGTGCTTCTAATTCATTTTCCCTAGCATGTGGTCTGATTGTTAAGATTTTTAAAACTCTGAAGATGATTCCACTGAATAGATGAAGTCAAGAATTAAGCTCTAGAGGCTTGTTTCTGAAAGGTAGCTTTTCTAAGTGATTCTTTGTTGTTGTTGTTGTTCCTTGTTCATTCATTTTCCTTATAGAATAATAGATGTGGCAAAACAGGAAAGTTTTGTCAAATAAGTGTCCAATCTGAGTCATGATCAGACATGTACCAACAAGAGCCAACTTACGTTGTCTTCATAGAGTATTCATCCAGTAACTGATGGAATCAGACACAGAGCTACACATTCAAATACTGGACTCAGCTCATACAATCCCTCAGCTCATTTGACAAGAGAGGGAAGGGATTTTATGAGCCAGGGTTTCAAGCTCAATATGAAGAAACCCACAGAAACAACTGACATGCGCTCCTGGGAGCTCAAAGACTGTGGACAAACAGTTAAGGAGCCTGCATGGGACCAACCTAGGTCTTCTGCATTTTTGTGGCAGTTGTGTAACTTGGTTTCTCTGTAAGGTTTCTAGCAATGAGATCAGAACCTGTCCCTGGAGTATGAGATGGTTTTTGGAAACATATACCCCATGCTGAATTACCTTACTCAGCCTTGATGCATGGGGAGGACCTTGGTTCTGTATCGGTTTGATATGCCATGCTTTGTTGACACTCATGGGAGGCCTGGACTTGTTGAATGAAGAAGGAATGGATTGGAGGGTGGGTGGGAAGAGAGGAGTAATGAAAAACTGTGGTTGGTATGTAAAATAAATGAAAAACGTTAATAAAAAAGAAAAATCAATTAACTTAGATTTTTGTTGACTCTGCTTTGTTTCTTTGATGTTTTAATTTAATAATAATATTATTGCATATGTGTATGTTGTGGTATGTGGTTTTGGGTGCAGACACATATGTGCTATGGTGTGCATGTAGATGTCATATGACAACTTTTAGGAATCAATTACCTCCTTCCTCCTTGGGTTCTAAAAATTATACTCAGGTCTTGGGATTATGTAGCAAGTGCTGTTGAGTGATGTCTTTGTCCTGCCTGGTCCCACAGCCATTCAGTCCCAAAGAAATTCACAGAGGTCTACATTAATTATAAAGTTTTTGGTCTATTAGTTCAGACTTTCTTATTAATTAACTCTTACATAATCTTACATAAACCCATAAATCTTGTCTGTGTTAGCCATGTGGCGTGGTATCTTTTATCAGAGAGGCATTCTCATCTTGCGTCTTCTGCTTCTGGAAGACGACTACAGACTGAGCCCTTCCTCCTCCCAGAATTCTCCTGATCTTGAGGGCCCACCAATACTTTCTGCATGGCTACTGACCAATCAGCATTTTATTAAACCAACTGGCAAATCTTTACAGGGTACAAGACCATTGTCCCATAGCACCCCTCTCCTTTTTTTCAAAAAAAGAACTTCAAATCTAATCTTCTTTGTTTAGTTTTTTTTTTTCCAGAACATTATCCAAAAAAACTTGTGACCAACACTCCAAATAAAGATAAACATTCATAATCTATTTTTTGGGAATGTGGGCAAAGTTTTCTAGGCTACTTCCTGCTAATTGGGGGTGCTGATAATTTTATGGGGGCCTAAAGAAAATTTAGGATTATGTTCAAATACTGACTGGAATATTCTGTAATGCTTGATCATCTCAGCCTGTTCTGGATGAAGAACTCAGAGGAAACTCCAACAGAGGTCCTCTGAAATGTTGGATCATCTGGGCCATCTGCTCCTATTGGAAATTTTTCAAGGGGGCTTCCTTGCTCAAACCTGATTTTTCTTAACCCAGAAAGAATCCACAGTCTCTCATTTTCTGTGGAAACAAAAGCAAACCCCCTTCTCCAAAGTAACATATCTTTTGACTTAAATTTTGAAGTCAAGGCATTTTCAAAATATATGTTGGATTAATCCAGCAGCATTTATAATCAAATGTCTTTTAGCAACTATTGCTCCTTCCTCCATCATCAAGCAATTCAAAGACAGCACAATAATATACAGTATCCAGATTCTCTATGTATTTTCCATCTTTACATGGCTTTATTTAAACTCTATTTCTTTTGTTTGTATTTTTAATTTTTGTTCTTTTGAGACAGAGTTTCTCTGTGTATCTTTGGCTGTCCTGGAACTCACTCTGTAGACCAGGCTGTCCTTGAATCACAGAGATTCACCTGTCTTTGCCTCCCTAGTTCTGGGATTGAAGTGTGCCACCACACCCAACTACTTTCTTTCTATTTTTTAAAGGACTTTATTCTTTTTCTTTTCTCTCCCAAACTTGCATATATTTTTAAGCACGCTGTAAAATGTTTAGAGAGGTTTTTTTTTGTCTAAATCTATCTTTACTGTATATATCTCTTTTTCTGACCAAATGAGTCTTTAATTTGCTAAGCCATATGGCTGGGATTAAAGCTGCCACTTTGACAAGTGGATCCACCCCATTCCTTAGCTTTCTTATAGTGGCAGAGGTATTGGCTGGAGCCATGTTTGTTGCTACAACTTTATGGAGTTTCAAGGTCCCTGACACCACCAAGAAGCATGTTGTCAGCTATTCATGAACATCATTTAAGTATTTGGTGGTGAGGCCTCTTAAAAGAGCTGAAAATTTTTGCAGTTAAAGCTGAGTCAGGAAGACTCCCTTAAATGAGGTACAGTTGCCTCTACCAAACAGAACCCACCTGAGAAAATGCTGCTACCAAGAACTCTGTTCTTTCGTGTCTATAATTACTTCCCAAGATCTCTCAGGTTTAATGTAGATGTATTTGTCCACATTGGTGCCATTTGTTGACAGAGGAAAACCAAACCAAACAAAAACCAAGAGTTTAATACAGCTTCTTTATCTGTTTGCTGGCTCCCCTGGCTCCTTTAAAACAGGTCTTCCTGACTCAGCCTTGGCAATGAAGGCTGCATGGCTTATTTAGGAGCCAACTTCCTGGTTTGTTGACACAATGGCTCTGACTCTTTCAGGAGGTCCAGCTATGGCACATTTAAATGGGGTTTTTGAGCAGCATGTACAAAGTGCTTAATGGTGTGACATAGACCTGATATATTCCTGGAACTGGGGTAGTGTATATGTCTTTCAGAAGCAGTGAACATTCCTCTGTCATGTCTGAGCAGAACCAAAAGGCAAAGCAGTCTTAGTCCTAGTCATGCTGCCTAGCATTTTAAGAAGTGGTCCTGGTCAGAAAAGGATTACAGATACACAATAAAGAAAATTCAGATGGAAAAGACCTCTAAATGGGTCATAGTGTGTTTACAAAATGTACATAGTCTTGGGAGAGAAAAGAAAAAGAGTATAGTTTTAAAAATATGCAACTTTTAAAAAATAAAACAAAGACTTTAAAGAGACAGAGTAAATGTGTAGAAAAAGTAATGGAGTAAGAAAAATAAGCCATATAAAGATGGAATATATACAGAGAGTCTGAATTTTGTATATTATTGTGTTTTCTTTGAAGTTGTAGCTGTGAATAAACTGACTACAGAGAGATATTTCATAGTACAGGCTGCTAAGCTAAACCAACATATATATTTAAAATGTATTTTGACTTAAAAATTTTGGTCTAAGGATTTGTTTATCTTTTGTTTCCAGAGCAAATGAGAACCTGTAGTTTCTTTCCAGACTAATGTGATTTGATCAAACAAGACTCCATGAAACAATGGCCCAGGTTGTCCAACATCCATGACAGCTTCAGGACTGCTGGATGAGATGGACTTACCATACAGGTTACCCCATGACAGATCTGATTAACAGTGCCACCAATCAACAGGAAGTAGTCTAGACAAAAACGCCTAAATTCCCTAAATTATTGTTTAGAAATGCTTGTTTCCATTTACAGAGGGATATACTATAAATATGAATACTTTGCATTGGTATGGATCTTACTTTATTGATACAAATTTTAGGTCAATTTTGTTATATATATATTTCTGCTCTTGATTAAAGTATTGTGTTTGTTCATTTCATTTAAAAATGTAATGTATAATTAAAAATACAGCTAATAAATAGTCATCTATTATAGTCAAACTTCTAGTCATGTTAGTTAATTTTTAGATGTACAGAGATATATTCCAGATGGATAGTTATTCTTCAAATGTTTCAAAAACTACAGAATATGGCATTTAAAATTTTTAAAAACTTAGGACTTTTCATGAGAATGAGACACATCTGCTCCTGGCAGCACCAGCTACTTCAAGAGGAAGATGGGCATAGAAGAGGCGCCTTATGGAGTTTGTTAACCATTTGGGCAAGAAAGTGCTCTTTCTGCTTGGTTGTATGCTGTATAAACTGGACATGCAGAGCCCATAGAAAAATGACTGCTGAAATTGCCTTAAGGTGAGACAGTCCTTCAGGGTTCCTGCTTCATGAAAGAGTCTGCCAGACATTCCACAGGACACAGAAGAAAGTGACTGACAGACTGCCAATATAGGTTGAACAGGTTTTGAAATTTCCTGCTTCATGGAAAAGTCTACCAGATACTATGAGCTTGTAGACTGAAGATGGGTGCCCCAATGTTACAAAAGAATTTTGGGTGACTGTAAAGGCAGTGAGATGTCTCTGTCATTTCTAGAGTTTTGGAAATTCCTTACAATGTACTTTCTATTTACTTAGGTAATATTATATTTTTCTTGAGCCTTTGATGGATTTGAAGACCAGATAGTTATAATTATAGTTTTCCTTAGTTATGATAAAAGATAAAGTAGATTGGTATCAAGCAAAAATTATAGTTATAATACTTATATCACTGAACCAACTCAGCAGCTTTATCTCCGTTTTTTCCTTTACTCTTGGCCTATGCATCAAGTTGTCCAATGGACTGTCCTTAAATGTCTTTGAAGACTTCAAATCCCATCAGCCTGAGACTAGATATAAGATTGTGTTCTTAGGATTTCTACAACAAGCGATGATATGTACTTATTTAAAAGCAATAATTGTGATAATGGCTAAAAATAAGAAATGGGGGAGACCAATTAAAGAAACATTTCTAATTAACTTAAAGGGCTATGACTAAATGTATGTAGGGGAGGTGGAAAGAGACAATGAATGAAACATATGAGTAGAGAACAGGTACCATATCATTTTCTCTTATGTCCTCACACAACTAATAAGCATTGCATATTTAATATATTGATTGATCCAGTAGGAAAATTCATACTTAGATCCTGTAAAGGAATGTTAGGATAGAATGGACATTACAAAACTTATTTTTAAAATTTAATTTTACTACTATGAGTCTAGGCCTAAATCAATCTGATATATAATTCTCAGTGGAAATTACAATTTTTAAAGAAATTCTGTTTTGCTCCCATGAAGACAGATTTTTGACTGATGTACATTTGTAATGACTGAATTTGTTTTTGAAAAGTACTAAAAAGATGGTGGAAATTCTTTAGAAATTAATTTTTTAAATGTTTTGATATTTTTCCTCTTTATTATCTTATCTACATGTATTCAGTTAGAATTTGGTCATGGAATCATCAACCCTCTTGAAGATTCTCAGAATAAGATTGATTAAGTGCCCCCCTTTGGTTCAGGGAAATCACAATCTGGCTCCTATGATTTTAGTGGCCATAGACTTTATTGCTTTAGCATGCCATTTCCAGGAAAGGGCTTTGTTAGGATAAATATCTAGCTATTTAAATACCTAGTACCAATCAATTGACTGATAATGTAAGGACCATCAAATTGCAGTATTCTCTTCTCTAAGCCTTTAAGATAATTAATATTTAATGATGATTATATGAGTGAAATATACCATGTAACACACACTTAAATACAATGACACACACATTCATTTAAGTATTTTCAAATGTATTTATATTATATTGTTTTATAAAAGAGTTGAAATGCATAAAAGGATAATTAAGTAAATAATATTAAATTTCAGGATATAGAGATTTTAAGCTGTTGTAAAATATTAGGAAGTGATAGAGTGTTTAATGTTAGCTGAGCAAGAAAAAGTAACTGGCAAGATAACTTGGGAAAGTAACTGGCAGATAACATTTGGAATTTTTGTATTAATTGTCTTTGATCATGCAGAATAAAATGTGGCATGATATTTTACAAAATATTTTCTAAGAAAGAAAGTCTTTGTGTGTTCTCAATTTTTGATTTAAAATATTAGCAAGTATCTTTTTAAAGTTTTCTAGAAATCCAATATAAAGTAACAAGTTCTAACACTATTTACTGGTACTCTGGTAAGAGAGACTAGAACCTAGAAGTACCTTGTTTGTTTTAAATGACAGAAAATAGTAAAAAAGCAGAGCTAGTAAAGGAGAAACGTCAACAAGACCCTTCAATATAGTTAATAAGCTGAACAATAAATGCAAGCCAAAACTTGCTACTTGACTACAACAGCAGCTTAGAATTATATGGGGTAATGGAATACAGTTTACTGATTTCAAGATTAAATATATCATTAATGTGAATATTAAATGGAAGCTGTACTAAGGCATGCCCTTGCTTCACCCTGTGCTCAAAGAATTTGAAATTATTACCTTTATTTTACCTGGAATGCCAGTGAGAACCTGCTGAAGGAGAACTGCAATGATGATGATGATGATGGTTCAAGGTCATTTGGTCAGAACGATTTCATTTGGCCAACCGTAACAAAATCTCCAAATACAACAGAGTAGTGTTTAATAGAGTTTCATGTGCCATGTAGTACAAATGACAGATTTGCTTTATTATATATAAAATTCTATGTGTATTGACAGTAAGTCATGCTAAACTAAATTTAATGCCTTTACTCTTCATTTTGAAGGACTTTTGAAAGTCTGTAGTTAGACCTGGGTTAGGATATTATTGCTAGATATAGTATATCTGGCATTCTTCACAGTAATATGTATTTGGCAAGTATTTAATGGCTACTATCTTTTGCTCTGGAATAACTACTATTATAAACTCTGGACAAATAGCCAAAACAGCTAAAATACATGTTTCTTGGAGCTGGTATTCAAGTAAGAAGGAGAAAAACCAAGTAGGTTGTACAATTTATCTCTTCATGTTATTGCTGAGGGCTGGAAAGTACTTGGCTCTCTGGGCCTACAATGGGGTGGAATGTGAAGGCAGAGATGGAGAGAATCACACGGCTCTGTACGTAGAATATCTTAAAAGGAACATCAAATATTAATGTCCAGATCCATATATGTTGATGTTGGAAAATTTATAAAGAGCTCAGCCTGACTAGAATGGTAGTTGGGACATAATATATTGTTCACACTTAATAACTATTTTGAAATTTACTGTGAGAAGAATGATTATGGTATATTGAAGATGGAGAAATGAAAACTGGATGAAAGTGTGATGATTAAGAGAATTTCTAGCTAAAAGAGCCACCATATCCAAAGTGATTAATGAATCTAGGCAGAAGCTGGAGGAGGTCGGAGTAGCCTACCATGAAGTGCTACACTTGGCTGTATCGTTGTTCAATTCCTTTGACTTGGGTGAATAATCGTGACCATATTTATAATGGTTAATACTTTAATAAGTTAGTGCAAGCCAAGCAAAGTTCCTATTGCTTTATTTCTATTTATTCCTTTATTTCTTCTGTGATATTTTGTTCATGTTCTGAAAAATGAAGTTTGCCTGGAGATCAAAGCGGGGAGCCGACCACTGGTTAACATAGAGGGCAGGCAGTGGTGGCAGACCTTTTAATCCCAGCACCTGAGAGGAGGAAGCAGGAAGATCAAGAGTTCACCTGGGCCACCCTGGGCTACATGAGTTTGAACCCGTCTAAAAGAGAAACAGAGCCGGGAAGTGGTGGTGCATGCCTTTAATTCCAGTGCTAGGGAGGTAGAGACAAGAATATATGGCAGAGGGAGACAAGATCTCATGCCATTCAGTTTGAGAATTCACAGAGACAGGATCTCCCCCATTTGGTCTGAGATTTTGTAGAGGTAAGAAGTGACTGTAGCTGCTGCTCTGCTTCTCTGATCTTTCATCAGCCTTCACCCTCGATATCTGACTCTGTGTTTTTATTGTTAAGACTAATGAGGGTCACACTTCAGGTTTTCGTAAGTTTTATGAGTAAGAACTACTAGTAATTGTCATTTCTCTGATAAGGCTATTAAAACACTGAAAGGCAAAATAGAGTACAATGGGTCACAAGACTAGCATAATGGTAACACAGATAACACTACCCTCATAATCATCACATACGCTCTCAATAAACAACACATATATGCTCACCAAATTTTTAGTTGAAACCAAGCTTTCTGAAAAGCAGTTTTCATATGGAAAATATTACTTCATTGAAATAGAGTAAACACATGCACACCAGTTTTATATTATACTCCTCAGATTCCCTATATGAAATGAATTCCACCTTCTGTCATAATTTAATGTTAAAAACACTTTATCAAATAATGAGTTTTATTGTAGCACTTTTATAAATTGTTTTTAATTTATCCTCATCCTTCAGTCTAGTCCATTATGCCTTTGCTCATCTCCTACTGGTCCCTCCCCCCCAATATCCCCCTTTCTGTTTTCACATTATATGTATCTAATTCAAATTAAAAATGTAGTAATTACAGCTAAATAAATTTCATATACATATAATGTCTTTTAGCCATTACTTGGAAAAAAAAACACTGAACTGGAAATACGTTGTAGTGAAACTCAATCCCTTTGTGACACAAAGTTTTACTTGGATATATTATATCAGCCAACCACACACACATGTATACATCCTATCTGGGTATTACCTGCCTATTGCACAAACCCTCATATCAAGCCTGGATGTGGCAACATGAAGGAGTAAAGGGTTCCAAAAGCAGATAACATAGTCAGAGACAGTCCCCATCACACTGTTAGGAGTCCCACAAGAATACCAAGCTACATAAATGTAATATATGCGCAGAGGGCCTAGGTCAGTCCTATGTAAGCTTTCTGATTGTTGGTTCAGTCTCTGTGAGTTCAAATTACTTGATTCTATGTGTTTTCTTATGGTTTCCTTGGCCCCTCTGTCTCCTATAATCTTTCCTTCCCCTTTTCCATAGGATTCCCTGAGCTCTGCCTAATATTTGGCTGAGGGCCTCTGCATATGTTTCTACCAGTTGCTATATGAAGCCTCTCTGATGACCACTGAGCTAGGCAACAATCCATGAGTATAACAGAATATCATTAAGAATTATTTCATTGAGTTTTTTTTGGCCAGTCATGTTTGATTCTATTCTAAATCTCTGAACTGTATAGCCTCTGGGTCCTGGCCCTCAGGGATAAGATCCCCTTCAGAGTATGGGTCTCAGACTGGACCAGTCATTGGTGGTGTAGCACGAATTCTAGTTGGTCTTAATAATAATAATAATAATAATAATAATAATAATAATAATAATAATAATAAAAACAAAAGTCAGATATAGGGTTTAATGTTGAAGATCAGAGAAGCAGAGACACCAATCACTAGAAAGTACTTTTACATCTATCAATGTTCAGACCAAAGAGGATCCTGTTCTCAGACTTCATCTCCAGACTCCATCTGTAAATATCTCCACAAAACCTTAGATTACAGTTGTCTCTACTAAGCCTCAGACTGCACTGAACTCCTGTTTCCTCCCAGCTTACTTGTCTCTCTCCACCCAGTCATTTTGCTCCTGTCTCCATTGCCCTAGTACTGGGATTAAAGGTATGTGATTGCAAGTGCTGGGATCACCTTTGTTTGAGCTTTGTTTCTCTTTTAGACAGATTCAATCTTGTGTAGTAGCCCAGGGTGGGCTTAATACCTATTAAGAATTATAGATCAATAATTATCTATATTTGTCATACTTATAGTTAGACTAATCAGGTTCTTTAGATACACAGAGATTGTATTCTGCATAGATAGGTAATCTTCAACCACTTCAAAGAGCTGTAGAATATGACATTTAAATAACTTAGGGTTCTGTTGAAGTGAGACATGATTGCTCCTGGCAGCAACAATCTATTCCCAAAAGATGTTGAGCACTGAAGACACTCCACTTGGAGTTTGTTTTCTTCTTAATAAAACTGGCCTTTGGGCAAGGAACTGCCCATACCTCAACCCCTGGCAAGGTACATGATACACAGAAATGGATAAGCAGGAATGGCAAATCTTGCCTAGACAAGGTAAGGTGGTTTTTAAAAATTTTTCCCACCTCTGAAAATGGTCTGTCAGTTACTCCAGGCCTTAGCTAAAGTTGGTTGCTTCAATATTACAAATGATACTTTGGGTGATTGCCCAGGTAGCAAGTTGTCTCTGTCATTTGTTGCACATTTTGGAAGTTGCTTGATTGCACTTCCTGATTACTCAAGTAATATTATTTGCCTTCTCGGATCTTTGATGGGGTTAAAGACTAGATAGTTGTAGTTACTTTCCTCTTATGACTTGGCCAAGATATTTATTATACAAGACTTAAACTCATTTGGATAAGATTATTAAATATATTTGTTCTTATTGTATATAATTTTGTATTAGGCTTAGAACTCTCTTATTTAAGTAAAAGGGGTCAGTGTTGTACGAAATAATACAGTCAATAGCCTTCAAGTTATCCACCCACTGGGACATGGTCTAATATTCTACTTAGACCAATGTAAAGCATGCCTCCAGCTTTTCCAGCTGTAGGATTCGGTTTCTGTTCTCTGTTCCAGCAGAGGATTCTGATTTGTAAGTCTACCCCTAAATAATAACCATTTATTATTCTCAATTATGAGTTAGTGTTGGATTTCTTTTAAACATCCTTCTTCAGGCATCGAGGTTTCTTTCCAGGCTCTGGCTATTATAAATAATGCTGCTATGAACATAGAAAATATTCTTCTGGTATGATTGTGCATCCTTAGAGTTTATGCCCAAGAGTGGTATTGCCAGGTCTTGAGGTAGATTGGCTCCCAGTTTCTGAGAAACTGCCATACTGATTTCAAAAGTGTCTGTATAAGTTTGAACTCCTACCAGCAATGAATGTGTGTTCCCTTTAGTCTACATCCTCTCAAACATACAGTGTTTTTGATCCTTGTTTTGGAAGTATAACCTAATGATTCCTTGGATTTCCTCAGGGTCTGTTTTTATATTCCCCTTTTCATTTTTGATTTTCTTAATTTGGATATTTTTTCTCTGCCTTTTATTTAGTTTGAATGAGGATTTTTCCATCTTGTTGATTTTCTCAGAGTACCATTTGTTTCATTTATACTTCATTCTCTTTTCTTTGTTTCTATTTTATTGATATCATTACTCAGTTTGATTATGTCCTGCCTTCTACTTCTCTTGGGTATGTTTGCTTCTTTTTGTTCTAGAGCTTTCAGGAGTGCTGTTAAGTTACTAGTATGAGATCTCTCCAATTTCTATATGAAGGCACTTATTGGTATGAACTTTCACTTTAGCATTCCTTTCATTGCATCCCATAAGTTTGGGCATGTTGTGCATTCATTTTTATTGAATTGTAGGAAGTTTTTAATTTTTTTTCCTATTTCTTTGATTCAGTGGTAACTCAGTAGAGAGTTGTTCAGTTTCTGTGAGTTTGTAGGCTTTCTATTATTTCTGCTGTTAAAATCAAACCTTAATCTATGGTGACGATAGATTATAGAGAGTTAATTGACTTTTTGTAAATGTTGAGTCTTTCTTTGTATATGGTCAATTTTGGAGAATGTTCCATGAGCTGCTGAGAAGAAGTTATATTCTTTTGAGTCTGGGTGAAATATTCTGTAGATACCTGTTAGGTTCATTTGTGTCATAACATCTGTTGGTTCTGTTATTCTCTGTTTAGTTTCTGTCTGAATAACATTTGCATTGGTAAAAGTGGCATATTTAACACTCCCATTGTTAAAATGTGAGGTTTGATGTGTAATTTAAGCTACAGTAGTGTTCTTTTTACAAATGTGGGTGCCCTTGTGTTTGAAGCATAGATGTCAAGAATTGCATTGTCCTCTTGGTTAATTTTTCATTTGATGAGTATGAAAGTCCTTTCCACCTATTTTGATTAATTCTGGTTGGGGGGGTCTATTTTGTTAGATATTAGAATAGCTATGCCAGCTTCCTTATTAGGTCCATTTACTCGGAAAACCTTTTCCCAACCCTTTACTCTGATGTAATGTCTATCTTTGGTTTTGAAGTATGTTTCACATATATACCAGAAGTATGGATCATGTTTTTATATTCATTCTATTAACCTGTGTCTTTTCATTGGAAAATTAATCCCATTGATATTGAGAGGTATCAGTGACCAATGATTGTTAATTTTGTTGTTTTGTTATTTTGTTGTTGATGGTAGTGTACGTGTTTGTGTTTCTCTTCTTTTTTTTAAGGATGTGATATTTATTGTCTGTGTTTTTGTGGGTGTAGTTAGCCTCCTTGGGTTTCATTTTCCCTTCTAATACCTTCTGTAGGGCCAGATTTGTGGATGGATATTGTTTAAATTTCATGACTTTGTCATGAAATATTTTATTTTCTTCATCTATGGTGATTGAAAGTTATGCTTGGTACGGTAGTCTAGGCTGGCTTCCTTGGTCTCTTATAGTCTGAAACACCTGTTGAGGCTCTTCTTGGCTTTTAGAATCTCTACTGAGAAGTCAGGTGTAATTCTAATAGATTTGCCTTTATATGTTACTTGGTGTTTCTCCTTTTCAGCTTTTAATATCTTTTCATTGTTCTGTATGTTTAATGTTTTAAATATCATGTGGTATGGGAACTATTTTCTGGTTCAATCTATTTGGGGTGCTGTATGCCTCTTGGACTTTTATATGCATGTCCTTGGGAAAATTTTCTTCTATGACTTTGTTAAATATATTTTCTGGGTCTTTGAGCTGATTTTCCTCTCCCTCTATTCCTATTATTCTTATGCTTGATCTTTTCATAATGTTCCAGATTTACAAGATGTTTTATGTTAGGAAATTTTTAGCTTTAACATTTTGTTTGACTGATTAATCTATTTCCTCTATAGTAACTCCAATCCCTGAATTTTTTTCTTCCATATCTTGTATTCTGCTGGTGATACTTGCATCTTTAGTTCTTCTTTGCTTACCCAGACTTTCCATTTCTATAATTCCCTTCATTTGGGCTTTCTTTATGGATTCTATTTCCATTTTCAGGTCTTGAATAGTTTCCTTTATTTGTTTTTTCTTAGCATTCGTTAAGGGATTTACTGATCTCCTACAATATCTTGTTTGTCTTTTCCTTAATTTCCTTTTTTCTTTCTTTCCTTCCTTTCTTCCTTCTGCTTTTGTTTTTTTTTCGAGACAGATTTCTCTGTGTCACAATTAGGGCTGTCCTGAAACTTGCTTTATAGACCAGGATGGACTCAAATTCATAGAGACTCACTGGTTTCTGCCTCTGGGCATGCACCAGCGCACCCAGATCTTCACTTTCTTTTTTTTTATTTATTTATTTTTTTATTTTTATTGTTAAAAGAAAAATTTACATTTACTCCCCTTGTTCCCGGCCCTCCCGCTCCCCCACTACCCCACTGCCCTCCCCCTGCTTCCTTATGATGGTGCAGGATACCCTGTCCTATGGGAAGCCCAAGGCCCTCCCCCCTCCATCTCAGTCAACTAACTTAATTCTTATGCAATCAATAAATTGGCCAAGTCGTGAGAAGAAAGTAACTAACTACATTTATCTAATCTTCAACCCAATCAAAGATCTGAGAAGGGAAATAACATTACCTGAGTGATTAGGAAGTGCAATCAAACAACTTCCAAAATATGTAACAAGTCACAAGTGATTTTTTTTTTCATTTCCTCTTTAGGAGCTGTATCATCCTCATATAGTTAATTTTAAGGTAATTTTGTTTTGCTTCAGCTGTGTTGAAATGTTCAGATTTTGCTGTTAATGAAAGCTGGGTTTTGGTTGTGCCATATTGTCCTTTCTGTGGATTGGGTTCTTACACTGGCATTTAGGCATCTGGGTTTGAGATGATTGTAGGTCTGAGCATTAATTACTGAGTTTATCTTTGTTGGATGGGTGTTTTATTCTTTGATTTCTGTTTCCTCTTGTCTTCTGACCTCCCGACCAGGGTTTCTGGTGACTAGTGGGTCTTCAACTCCAGTATGGTGTCCCTTCTGGGGTTTTTGTGGCCTGCAAGACCTCTGTGGTTTTCGGTGCTAAAGTTGCTCTATGAATCTAAGTACCTGTTTGGCTGCTGGGTTTCTGGGTACCGGCTTGGTTTCTGGGATTCCGAGTGGAGTATGACCTCTAGTACAGCAGAAGTTTTCTGCTGATGTTGTGGGCTAGGATATGGAGCTGTCAGGGTGGTGGTGGTGAAGTTTGGAGCTGTTGAGCCAGCTTTGGAGAGTGTTAGCTGACTGTGGGCAGTGTCTTATCTTGGGGCCCTAGAAATGACCTGGCCTCTGTTAAAGCAAAAGTATTCTGAGGAAGTTGTGGGCCAGAAGATGGAGCTCAATGGAAGGGGTACTGTTGGGGTATGTTGGGTGGATTTTAAGGAGTGTTAATGGATGGTGGGTGGTGTCTTACCTTGGGTCTCTAGGACAAGCCAGTCTCTAATAAAGCAGATAAAGTTGTGGGCCCTTATATGGAGCCCAGGGGAGGGGGGTAAGAAATTTTCTTATCTTACTGGGCTTTTGCTTGTAAATTATAATTTTAGATTTTGTGTTTTTATGTTTTTTTGTTGTGTATGAGTCTTTTTTGTGATTCTTTTCCTTAAAAAAAACATTTTTTTAAAAAATTAATTTTCCTGTTTGTTTTCTAAAGAGGGAGATGAAAAGAATTTGTGGAGTTGGATGGGTATGGAATTGGGAAAGATCTGAGAAGATATGGCAGAGGTAACAGTGTAATCAGAATATACTGTATACATTTTCAGTTAGAAAAATCCAGTTGTTTCATCTACCATTTTATATACTGTCTTAAGAAGTTTTGCTTCAAGATGGAGAGCCCTAAATTGAGCAGAAAAAGTGCTACACAGCAAATAAATAGTGTCATTTAAATAGAATTTCATCTTAACATGTTGAAAATTATGTAATTGTATTTATCTCTAGTTCATGAACTGGTTCTTTGAAGCTCATTCTTTACAGAGGAATATCGTGCTCTGCCTAGATACAGGGGGGAGGGCTTTGGTCCTGCCTCAAGTGACCTGGTAGACTTTGTTGACTCCCTGTGGGAGGCCTCATCCTCTCTGAGGAGTAGATGGGGGTTGGGGTAGGAGTGAAGGTGAGGGGAGCAGGAGGAGGGGAGTGAGAGAAAGCTGGGATTGGTATGCAAAATAAGGCTGTTTTAAAAATAAATTTATACAATAAAAATTGTTTAATGCAAAAAAGAAGAAATTATATAATTGGCAACATTTTTGCCATGTGAAATGATCTGTCTTTTATTTAGGTTTTGGGGTACTTTCAGTACTATGGAATAAATGACACCTATCATTTCATTGGGTTCATCATTGTCGCCTCTTGAAATTACCTTCTTTCCTCTTGATCTTCCATGGTGGCATTTGACTTTTCTTTTCATTTTTGTCTAAGAACTTTGGTACTGAAAATGGAAGAGTATTTTCTAAAAGAATATATCAGTGCTTAGTTACATGGTGGCTATAAGATGAAAGTGATCTTTTAGGTTAGAAAAATGATTTCAAACAGAAAACTGAATAGTTCTTATAAGATTTTAGGATTTCTGGAAATTTGCCATTTAATGATGCTGTGAGAAGCACTGAGTTCCAAAGGTCTAATGAAAGATGTTACTATTTCTTAAAAAAAAAAAAAGGAAATTATTTCATGGTGCTTAGGAGTATAGCTTGCCAAGAAAAGAAAAAAAAGCACAAGCTGCATGATCAGAGATCTAGATTTAAATTCTGGCTCTTCAGCTGAGAGGATCTCTCTTATTTTCTCATTCGGCTGAGATACTTAAAATATTTCTTATTGGCTCAGTGTGGCTACAAACACAAATTCCAGTATGGGAACCAAAATCACAAGGCACTGCCCAGCAATAGGTGTTCATCCAGGTGGTTTGGAAAAACCACACATTCACATTTATTCTTCAAGGATAATGACAAGTATGAAAATTCCTACTTAAGCCTATGATAATGGTTATTATTCTTATTGTTATCATTATTGTTATTATGTGCATATGTATGTGTGCCTACCACCAAGAAGTGGACAGCTGCAGCATTACAACCCCTTTCTGGAACAACCATAAAGACATGGACAGGGTAAATCTTCACATGGGCAGAATGTTGGGCAGTACATATAGTCATACATTTTGTTTGGAAGGAGAAATAAATGGCCAAATGTATGATTGTTCAGTGACTCATGGGCTATAACCAATGAATGATCTGGATAGTCAGGAACTTGGAAAGAATGTGATTAGAAAATTCATGAAAAAGGCATCCAGGGAAGAAGTATGTGTACAGACCTTTTCAAATGGGTAAAGGATGTTAAGATACTTGTGTCCCATATAATTTAATGCTCATCAAAAGGTGACTTGAACTGAGGAGGAGTTTAGTAATCAAATAGATAAAACGATCCACTGTGTGGATAGCCGTCCTCTTTCCCAAGTCATTTCTGTCATTGCCCAAATGGACTCAAGAACAAAATGAACATGGTGACCATGATGGTAGAGATGGGGATTATGCGTGGGCTCAGTAATATGGGCCTCCACTCACTAAGGCTGACCTGACCAGGCTACAGCTGCTGCTGAGTGCCAGATGGACCAACAGCAGAGACCAACAGTCAGTTGCATGTATGACACAATTTCCTTCGGTGGCAGACTAGTGACCTGGTAGCAGGTTAATTATATTGGACTCTTCATCTGTGGAAAAACCAACACTTTTTTTTTTTTTTTTTTACTGAAGTAGATATTCTGGTTATAGATTTTCCTTTCCTAAATATAATGCTTCTGTGAAAACCACCATCCATGGACTTACAAAATTTACAGAATGCCTTATTCACCATCATGATATTTACACAGTATTGCTTCTGACACAGGAACTTACTTCACAGCCAGAGCCAGAGAGGTGCAACAGTGTGCCCAAGATTATGGGATCACTGGTCGTATTTACTGACTCCCCACCATCCAAAGTAGCTGATAAGAAGATGGAATGGCCTTTAAAGTCACAGTTACAATGCCAATTAGGTGGAAGTAGCCTGGAAATCTGGGGCACGGTTCTCCAGAAAGCAGTATATAGTTTGAATCAGTGCCCAATATATGGTACTATTTCTCCCATAGCCAGGATCCACAGGTCCAGGAATCAAGGTGTGGAGAAATGAATAGTTCCTCTTAGTATCACCTCTAGTGACCCACTAGGGACATTTTGGCTTCCTGGTCTCATGATCTTTCTTAGAATTTTTGATTCCAGAGAGGCAAGTGCTCCTGCCAGAACCATAGTAAATGTCCTTCAACCAACAGGCTGAGAAAGGAATAACAGTGTTAGGAAGGGTGGTTTGTCCAGATTTCTCTGGGGGAATTTGGATTGCATCTACACAATGGAGGTAAGAAAGATTATGTCTGGAGTACAGGCAATCTACTCGGGCATCTCTTGGTGCTACCATGTCACATGATTAAAGCCAATGGGGAGCTGCAACAACCTAATACAGACAGGTCACAGAGCCCTCAAAAATGAAGGTATGGATCATTCCTCCAGGAAAACAACCAAGACCTGCAGAGGTGCTTGCTGAGGGTAGAGTAAATATAGAATGGTGTAGAAGGGGAAAGTAGTTATAAATATCAGCTGAGATCACTTGACCAGTTGCAGAAAAGAGGATGATTTTTTTTTGTTATTTTGTTATATGTTATATTTCATTAATTCATTTATACAGATATTTGTGTTTTCTTTCCTTGACTTCTTTATCTTGTGATGTAACATCAATTAAGAGAATATCCATGGTTATAATATTTAAGATTGAGATAGTAAAAGAATGTCCCTGAAGGGACATTGCCATCTTTTCAAAATTCATAATGCATTTGCAGTTGTACAATGGATAGTTACATCATGTTAGATATAATTATGACCTGGTTAAATATATAATGTATTTGCAATTGTCTGTGGAATAGTTATATCATGTTTAGGCATCATTATGATATAGTTGTTTTTTATTTGGAAATTAATCATAGAATACAGAGATATGATCATTTGTCAACTTGACAAGGGCTGGATGTCTAATGGCTATTCTCGGCTGTCAAGTTGATTTTATCTGAAACTAAAACCCAAGAGTGGTAGGTACACCTGTGTGGTTTTTTTTTTTTTTTCGCTTAACTTGAAGTAGGAAGATCCACTTGTAATCTTTGAGATAGAAGAACACGCTGTTAATCCAGATCTTTAATCTGGGCCATGCTCTCTCCTGGAAGCCTGTGTAAGGAAGGATACTTTTGCTATTTGTCTGTTTGCCCTCACCTTGCTATCAAGTACATTCCTTTACTGGTTTTAAAGCCTACTTCTTTGTGATTTCAGCATATACCGAAGAGCAGCCTCATGGATCATCTTGTCTCATGAATTAAGCAACAACTGAGTTCTTGTAATTTCTTTTCACAGCCAACCATTGTTAGATTAGCTGGAATACAACCTGTGAATCATTCTAATAAAGTCTCTTCACAAACACAGACACACATACACACACGAAAGATTCATTCTATAAGTTTTGTTATTTTAGAGAACCCTGACCAATACATAACACTTCTCCAAATCAGCCTCTTCTTATAAAACTCAAGGGCAAGAAACTGTAAGAAAGCCTTGCCCCTGTGACACGATGATGCTCTTGGTGTTACACACCTACTCAGATACAAAGCCAAGGCTAAGGAGGCCTAACTGGAGAACAGCTGTGAACAACACTGTCTAATTGCCATAATTAAAGTTAAATGAGACCTCTGGGAAAGTTAGAGAGCATTTGTTTCATTGCCTAGCTCTTTGAGGTACTTTTACATTTTCCTTTCCATCTTGCAGCTATGGTTGAAGTAGCTCAGTGATGTGCAGACACGGTCCCAAAGCTATCCTTCTCATCCCCAAGGCTTCAGCAGTGTCTTGTTCAATCAACAGCAGGGGCGTGGAGATTCTTTACTTCTTTCTCTTTCGACCAAGCACTAAGAAAATCTGTTGCTACAGGTATGTACAACCCACTAATGATATCCTGTAAGTTTCCTACTTTGCAGTTTTAAAGGTAAGAGCTGTTTAAAGCCGCTGAATCTTTTGAGGGAGAGGTAGGCAGGACATTGAAGAAGGGGCAGACTAGGAAAGTCACAGGGAAAAAAGATCTTCCTGGTGACTAATCGAGTCTAGAAACATAAACAGTATGAGATATTTCCCCATTGTATTTGATATTTCCCAACAAAATAGGTTTATTTTTCTTTTGTTTTTCCCTTAGTTTTTCACTGCAGTTAGGCTCTTTCTAAGTTTCTTTTACAGATGATAAGATATAGGGGAGTTAAAAATTATCAGGAAAATGCAATGAACTCAGAGTGAATGTTGAATATGAGTCTTTGTGGTACACAAACAAAAATAAATATTCCTAGACTATTCTGATAAACTCTTTATAATTTTAAGAATATAATTTTAAACACAGCTAACATATTTAATACTGTTACTTTGGCAGGTATAGGTCATTGTATTTGATTCTTTTATACCAAACAACAGCTTATTGGGCTAAAACTGTGTTTTAAAAACACGTTGACTGGGGTTTAATTCTTGTACCATAAAACCCACCTATTTAACTTATTTACACTTCCACTTTTTAGTGTATTTATAGGCGTAAGCAAAAAGTACCACAATCCAGCTCAGAAAAATTCATTCCCTCCAAAGAAATCACATACTCATTACCAATCACTTTCCATTCTTACACTTCCCAGGTCTTGGAAGCAACTAAGCAGTTTTTTCTTCTCTACAAATTTAATGGCTTTATATATTTTATATCAATAAAGTTCTAAAGTAAATGACCTTTTGTTTCCAGCTTCTTTCATTTGTTACCATACTTTACTGACTCATGTACTTAACAATATGGATCAGTACTTTGTTCTTTTATGATTAATGATAGTTCACGATATGGATATACCTCAGTTAGTTTATCTGTCTATGTACTGAAGGTATCTGGGTCATTTTCAGTTTCATGGTCATTATGAATATGCTGTCATGTGGACTCCTGTACAAAACTTTTTATTTAACTTGTCCTTGCATTTGTCTTCGAAACAGATGTGGGAGTAAAGGAGGTAGTGTTTAATTATTCCTATTTTTTATGAGACAGAACTAAAACAGTGAAAGCAGAAGGAGTGGAGTTATTATTAGTCCAGAAAAACTGTTCAGGAGTTCACGTGCATGTTTAGCTACTAGGTTGTACATCTGTCTTTCATTAGAAAAAAACAAAACAAAACAGTGCATTCAGCCAGTTTTCTAGTAGAGTAGGTTAGCATTACACTCATAGAAATCTAGTTTTAGGTTGTCTTATGTTACTGTGTGACCTTAATTAGTTTAGTTAATGACCATCAACTTCCGTATCCTTTCATGTAGAGTGGCACGTACATGGTGCTTGGTAAATTTTAGGTGCTATTGGGATCATTACTCTCACTCATAGCATTTAGACACTACCAACAAAGCCTCATTTCAGGTCACATTAATAGAGAGTTCTGTGATGTACAAATTATCATGGACTCCCAGAAGAAGGTTAGAGTCTTCCAAAATAATTGAAGAAAAGAGGGTAAGCACCTTCTAAGCATGGCGTCTGACATGTGGAAATAGATGTGTGTGACTCAGAGACACACTGACCCAGCGGCAGAACATCCCACACTAAGCTACCAAGATCAAATTCTCCACTACGGGGCTGTTTTTGTGCTCAGCTATCTCGGGATACTCTTATACATGAGTGCGGTGGACAAAAGAAGGATCAGAAAGTCTTCTGTATACTCATTATAAATCATTTTCTCCCACTAATCTACCAGATATAAGGGTTTAAGACACTGTAAGGTTTCTATTCCATCTTTTATAATTAATGTTGTGAATAAGTTTGATGACTTTAAAGATTTCAGCACAGTCATTTTAGATTCCTCTGCTGAGAGTTCTCTGTTTAGGTCTGTACTCCATTTTTATTGGATTATTTGTTCTTTTGATGATCAATTTCTTGAGTTCTTTGTATATTTTGAAAATCAGACCTCTATCTGAAGTGGGGTTAGTGAAGATCTTTTCCCATTCTGTAGGTTGTCGTTTTGTTTTGTTGACCATGTCCTTTTCTTTACAGAAGCTTTTCAGTTTCAGGAGGTCCCATTTATTAATTGTTTCTCTCAGTGTCTGTTTGCTGGGTTTATATTTAGGAAGTGGTTTCCTGTGTCAATGTGTTGGATACTTAAGGAAATATTCAATATCCTTAGTCATCAGAGAAATGAAAATCAAAACAACTCTGAGATTTCATTTTACACCTGTTAAGAATGGCCAAGGTCAAAAACACTGATGACAACTTATGATGGAGAGGTTGTGGGGAAAAGGGAACACTTCTGCATTGCTGATGGCAATACAACCCCTTTGGATATCAGTTGTGGCAATTTCTCAGAAAATTAGAAAACAACCTTCCTCAAG
Organism: Dicrostonyx torquatus; assembly: GCA_028555095.1. Classification (NCBI taxonomy): domain Eukaryota; kingdom Metazoa; phylum Chordata; class Mammalia; order Rodentia; family Cricetidae; genus Dicrostonyx; species Dicrostonyx torquatus. Next base: position 1,320,189 of record JAQHUG010000400.1, on the reverse strand, counting down.
AGCCAGTAACACCACTTTTGGGTATATATCCAAAGGATGCTTAATCATGCCAGAAGGACATCTGCTCTGCTATGTTCATAGTAGCATTGTTTGTCATAGCCAGAAACTGGAAACAACCTAAATGCCCCTCAACCAAAGAATGGATGAGGAAAACATAGTACATTTATACAATGGTGTACTACATAGCAGAAAACAATAACGGCATTTTGAATTTTGCAGGAAAATTGATGGAGCTAGAAAACATTATTTTGAGTGAGGTAACCCAGACACAAAAAGACAATTATCACATGTACTCACTCATAGGTGGTTTTTAAACATAAAGCAAAGAAAACTGGCCTACAAACCACAATCCCAGAGAAGTTAGACAACAATGAGGACACTAAGAGAGACTTAGGTAGATCTAATCTACATGGGAAGTAGAAAAAGACAAGAAGTCCTGAGTAAATTGTGAGCATGGGGACCATGGGAAATGGTTGAAGGGGAGGGGAGAGACAGGGAGGAGAGCAGAGAAAAATGTAGAGCTCAACAAAAATCAATAAAAAAAGATTCTGGCACAACATTATTTGTATTAAAGCTTGTTCTACCATTAATGTCTGTGGGAAGTTAGTCATATAACCTCTCTGGGCTTCAATTTCCTCCTGTCTGACCTGGAGGTAGTAGTTCTTATCTCATTGTGCTATAGTGAGGAGGAAAGGGGTTCATATACACAAGTAACCAGGAGAACTATCTAGTGAAGAGTTTGCCCCTTTTATAAACTTATAGTAACTGATGTTCCTGTTTCTAGTGTTTGTAGCCAGCATCTGTCCAAACTTCTGATGGCTCTGTGAAAGGATGCTATGGGTGTCTTTTTGTTTCAATCACCATTGCTGCATAACAAATGACCTCAAAACTAATTGCTTAAAATTTGCATCCTCTTTACTAGGCTCCCAGCTTCTTGGAAATACAAGTAAATGTGATTCCTTACTTTTTGTGGCATAGAATTATGGCATTCACTGACATGCATCTGGCCTTTACTCTTATATCTGCTGACTACATAAGGATGAGTCAAGAAGTTAGGACTGCTGAAGGGGTGTGGTCCCTTGGCCTGTGACCACACCCTGCTACCACCCCCAAGGAGGCAGGGTTACCCAATATTCAGGAGATCTATAAATACTGGAAATCCAGGCAGGGATCTCTCTCTCTGCGCGGACCGCCAACCTG
>JAQHUG010000400.1:1281062-1297103 GCA_028555095.1 Dicrostonyx torquatus | reverse complement strand
GGGCCGGGAACAAGGGGAGTAAATGTAAATTTTTCTTTTAACAATAAAAATTTAAAAAAAGTTGTCCATAGTATTTCTTTTTTCTTTTTTTTTTTAGTGTTTTGTAGCATAACCTTTTTGGAATCCAACTGTTTAGGGTTGTAACTAGCAATACTGGTATGATTTAATATAAGTGCTTATTCTTACACCTGTAGGAATGGCCATGATCAAAAACCCTGATGACAACTTAACTGGAAAAGATGTGGGGTGAAGGGAACTCTCATCCAAAGGTACAGCCCTTTGGATAGCATTATGGCGATTTCTCTGCAAATTAGGAAACCACCTACCTCAAAACACAGCAATACCACATTTGTGTATGTACCCAAAAGATGATCAATCGTACCACAAGTAAATTGAGAGCATGGGACCATGGGAGAGGGTAGAACTGGAGGAGAATGGAGAAAAATATATAGCTCAATAAAAACAAAAAACAAACAAATAAAAAGAACGTTTCATATAATGTTTTCTTCCTCTCATCTTACCCTAAAATGTAGCTGCTGTGCAGATGCCGGGTGTCTAAGAGAGAAGGACACTCTGTCTGCTTCCTGATGGCATTTGCTTCCTGTGCCAGCTGTAAAATAGCATCACAGAAAAGGACTTCAAATAACAAAAACATATTCTTCCATAAGTCTAGTGTCAAAAGTCTCAAATCAAGATATGGTAAGGCTGTGCTTCCTGTGTGGGCTGTAGTGGAGAATGCTTCCTTGCCTGTTCTAGCTTCTAGTGGCTGAACATTTCCCTCATTTTGTGGCCACATCAATATCTACCTGTGTGGACATGTAACCTGTTCTTCTCTGTGTGTCTCTGGCTCTCTTTCTGCTTCTCTCTTATTACAATCACCATTTGACCATTTGATCCCTGCTAATAACATAGAGTAATGTCCTCATGCCCAATTCCTAACTTAATCACATTCACAAACAGACTCTTTCCAAATATGGTAGTTACTTTCCAGCTTGTATCTCATTGTGTGGTTTTAGGGGTGTCAGTCCATTGTAGCAGAGAGAAGGTGGTGATGATGCCTTTGCAGGTGGTGGGGCATGGGGGAAGTTCATATCATAATCAAACAGGAGACAAAGGGAACAGATGTCACAGCAGTCAGATGGCTTTCCCTTTTTCTAAGTTTGTTTCATTTAAGCCCTCCAAATAATTGGGTTGTGCTACATTTCATGTCTTATTTCCTGAAGTCAGATAACTTTATCTGGAAATATCATCATAGGTATACCTGAAATTGTGCTTTACTATTGTAGATATTTCTAAATCCAGTCACACTGAGAATCAAATTGGCTATCATACCAAGTGCATACATTCAAAAAATCTGAGATGAGAATGTCTTTTTTAAAAATTATGAACCATGTCTTTTTAATTATTTCTTAGGTGCTTATCACAATATAAATTTTATTACAAACATTTTGAAAAACAGTAGATGTAGCACAACTCTCACGTAGGAAAGGCAATTATTATATTTCAGTTTCAAGAAAGTCAGTATTCAACATGACAAGCAGGAGGAAGACATAGTGGTATTCGCCTGCAATCTTAATACTTGTGAGTTTGAAGCCAGAAGATAAGGAATTCAAGGGAAGCCTGGGCTACAGGAGACCATAACTCAGAAGAACCAAAAATACAATGAAAAAGCCTAATTGTAAGTGGTAAATAATAATGAGAAAGGAAATGTCATAAAGAGATAATCTCAGCTTCTGACACCTCTCTAATTTCTGAATTGCCGGATCCCTGCAGCTATCTGTGGCACCGAGATTGTGCTCTGCCATCCCTATGCTTGGAGTCTTCTTACCCGTTGGACTGATTATGCAGCAAATCATCTATTTCCATTGCCTTACAAGTCTCTAACCCGTTGTGTTCACAGAATTGAAACACACCACAAGTTCTTTATGTTCATCATTATTTTCTCCCTGAAATTCTAAACATATTCTGCTTTCTCATGTCCATGCTTACCTTTACCTGCTTAAAACTTTTTTTCAACTCGACCTGTGGTAAAATTATATCCTCTAGGCTTCACACACTCATCTGTTCAGAAGTGGCCCAGCACTTCAACAATATACTTGCCTATTTTCACATGTCCCTTTTATTTTTATTTATTTTTTGTGGCATTAAAGTCAAATGCTTGGAAATTCTGTAAAAACCAAGATTAAATCCTATCCTTAACTTATTTCACATTATCTACATGCTGCAGGCATTCCTAGTGGCTTTTGTTTATCGTTAATGTAATTTTATAAGACATACTGACATTTTCTCACTACTCCCCCATTGCTCTAGAACAGTGGTCTCTATCTGTGGGTCACAACCCCTTTGACAAATATGTATCCAAAAATATTTACAATTCATAACAGTAACAAAATTGGAGTCATGAAGTAGCAACAAAAATAATTTTATGGTTGGGGTCACTGCAACATGAAGAACTGCATTAACTAGTCACAGCATTAAGAAGGTTGAGAACCGCAGCTCTAGAAGAAAGTCATAAGTTTTTCTTTCCATTATTGTGAGAAACAACAAGGTTAAACTTTGATATTTGAATCCTGGTAGAATTTCATATGGATTTAAATACTTTAAATTGGGTATTTCATGTAACGTCCTTATAGAAGGAAATTTTTATTGGTTAAAAATTTCTATTCTGTTTGAAAGTAGGTGTGATTTCATCCATTTGTTCTATTAGGTTATATTTGTAAAGCTTCCAAAGAAAGTTAATAGCCCTTTGCTTTCAAAATCTTGTTTTACTATGAGAATAATTATAATGCTAAATTCTGAGAATTTTCTGTTATATTTGAACAACAGAGTCCCACAATGCTGTCTCATGGCCTTTTCTCCTCTCCCAACTTTGGGAGTAGGTATTGAAATAGCACATCTATCACTTCTTTTCTTAATCTGTTCCTTTAGCTCAACCTGAAGATCTTCCACCAAATGGATAAAAATAAGCAGTATAATCCCTGAAGCAATAAGATTAGACTACTGGGATTAAGGTCCAGTTGATTCTTGCACTAAATTTACCCTTCCTCTCTATCTGGCAATGCCTTTCCTTTCTCCCATTCTTCCAAAAACAGGACTTCAGCATTATAAGCTGTTGTGAATTGCTTCTTTAGAGCTTCACTTTAGGATCTGGATTCAGATGCCTGCATTGAGATGAGACTGCACATTCTAACATTTATTCACAAATGGCTCTGTGCAGTATATTATGTTAAATACCCAATGTTAAGCAAAGGCACAGCATCTTTCTTCAAGTAGCTTAGGTAGGCATGTGGGGAAGTGAGACAGTAGCATGCCTGAACTGCTTTAAGGTAGCTCACAAGATCTATTCATTAGAGGTTTAGCAATTTTGTGAGCTGGCTGTTAAATATTATTTTAAAAAATTGAATGTTGTAAGCCTACAATTAAAAGTTATAAAACCCAAACTAATTCATTAACTTCTAAATATATTACTTTATTTTGACTATTGAGGTGAGATTATGCATTTACACATTTTGAATCTGATTGTTGGGAATTGCGTATAATTGATTGATGTGCACCTTCATAATTTTGTGTTCACTGATATGATGCTCAAACCTTGAAATTGGCCATTTTCCATTGGTTGGGAGTGTAAAACTTTGAAAATGAACAAACACTGTAAACCAGAACTTTTAAGAGTTACTCATTAAAATATAGAAGTTCACTACTGTGTTGGACAACAGGTGGTTTGGGAAATGTTTCAATAATGGGTAAGTAACATAACAGAAATTCACAGTAATATCTCTATTAGCATTGGGAAAATACTATAGGGAGGTGGTCACACCTGAAAAAGCCCTTGAAATATGAATCAGATTTTATTAGGTAGCGGTCCCTGAGAAGGATATTCTTGACAAAGGAAATAGCTAGTAAGGACATGGAAGAAGGAAAGCATTGGTTATACTTGGGGCATCAGTGGGGGATGTATCTGGATGATACACAGACATAGCTAGCTCAGTTAGTAGAGCATGAGAATCTTAATCTCATGGTCATGGGTTCGTGTCACATGTTAGGTGCCAGATATTGTTATATATAAGTAAATTCTCAAGAGCCTGAGCTAAAGTGGGCATCAAATATTTATTGGGGGACACTGATGAACAAGGAGGTAGAGAATTGCCATGGTCCTCTGATTTCTGTGCTCTGTGAGTTGAGATCAGATCTCCAGCCACCACCCAAGAGAGTGAGCACACTTCCTGTGTCTGCACTTATAGTAAGTACCTCAGTCCACACCCTAATGGTCCAGTACTTCAACAGCTATTGACTGAATGAATTCTCACAACAGATCCATGGAAAGTAATGATAAAGGTGGAGCAGAAGTTGAAGCCTAAGTTTGAAGCATTTAAATGCCATAGATAGAAACTTGTGAAAATTGGTGGGAAATGAGAAATTATTCAAGATTTTTTAGTAGAAGCATAACATGAGAGATTGGGATGGTTCAGTTTGGGGCGTGAAAGAGATATGTTGATAGAGGTAGCCATTATAGAGTTAGGGAGAAAACTGGTACCAGGGAATATCCCAGGAACTAACAAAGACCCCATCTAAGACTCCTGGCAATAGAGGAAAGGGTGCCTGAACTGGATTTCCCCTGTAATTAGATTGATGACTACACTAATTGTCATCACAGAACCTTCATTCAGTAACTGATAGAAGCAGATGCAGAGATCCACAGGCAAGCACTAGGCTGAGATCCTAGAGTCCAGTTGAAGAGAGGGAACAGGGATTATATGAGCAAGGGGGATGTCAAGATCATGACTGGGAAACCCACTGAGGCAGCTGACCTGAGCTTGTGGGATCCCAGGGAGTCTGATCCGACAGCTAGGGAGCCAGCATGGGACCAACCTGGGGCCTTTGCATCTGGGTGAGAGTTGTGTAACTCGGTCTTTTGTGGGGCCTCTAGCAGTGGGACCAGAACCTACTCCTGACTCATGAACTGGCTCTTTTAACCTATTCCTTATGTTGGGATGCCTTGCCCAGCCTTGATGCAAGTGGGAAGAGCTTGGTCCTGTCTCAACTTGATATGCCATGCTTTGTTGACACCCATGGAAGGTTTTTATCCCTTCTGAATGGATATGGAGAAAGAGTGTTAATATGATGGAGTACATGATTTATATCAGGGGGTGAAAGGAGGTGGGGGGAAAGAATGGGAGGAGAGGATGGAGGGGAAACTGTGGTAGGTGTGTAAAATAAATAACTAAAAATCAAAAAATGTGTCCTATTTGAATACTAATATAACCAGGCATAAGCAATAAGGTTAACAGTAGAAAGCTGGCTAGGAAGTAAATGATTCAGTGCTGTGAAATTAACAAATGCTGTGCATCTGGACTGGGTAAAGGAAGAAGAAAGTCCCAGGTGTAAGGGAGAGTTTGAATGTAAATTATATAAGTCTGGTTATGTTATTTACACTATACTACACTACCTTCTTTTGATAGCATTTTCATAAGTTTCTACTGTTATTTTAACAATCTATTGACAGTGTGATAAAAGAAAAACTGTAAAGCTTGTCATGCCTGCGGCAATATTTTTATTTTTATTTTTTTGTGTGTGATACATTTGGACTCCATGCTATACAAAGGAGTTTGCATATATCTTATTAAAACTTTAGCAACATACGTGTTAATGTTTTTTGAGTACCCAACAACCTGTTATTATGATGGAGTACATGATTTATATCAGGAGAAATGACCTAGATACACAACTTCAAGATTTATTTGTGTATAAACCGTTCTGGGCTCAGTGGGCACCTGTATGAATGTGGTATATATACATACCCTCATACACACATACACAATAAATAAGCAAACAATAAATACTTTAAGTGCCTACAAACTTCACAATGTATCAGGGAAGCTAGGTTTCAGTATGCTTCAACTTGACATAACAGACACCCATACAACCACCCAAACCACTGAAGTCAACACTTCACTTTTGAGATTTCCTACAGAGGGCAGCTTCTTATTTGTCATAGAAGACCGAAGCTGGCACCAATTCACAATAGTTCTACTTAAGACTTTCTGAAGAGATGTTGTGTAAAATTTGAATTAATATGGAATGAGAGGAACAAGTGACAGTTAACATTTCTGAGTGGGCTGGACCTTTGGAAATAACCAATGAGAATAGTTTTTCCTTGACAGCTTCAGCATCCTAAAGATATGATTGTGAAAGTTTCAAATTGATGTTTCAGAGGTTGTGACCAATAAGAACTGGAAATAAAAGGATTCCATTTAAGTCTGTTGTGGGTGATGAATGCCTACATGGTGCTGACAGGCATGGGGTGGTCATGAGTACTGTCCTTTCAGAAGGTAGCTGAATGACTGTTCCACTGCTTGTGGCAGCATCCTAGAGCTGACAGTAGGAGAAGACATGAGAAAGTTCAGCTCCTTGGTGTTCCCTTTGAAACTGAATGAGTGGGATTTGACCTGCTGTATGTGATATGGCTTTAGCTTATAGATTGTTTTCAGGTTAATCTAAAGTGACAACATGAGTGCAGTTATGGGATTACAAGGATTCTACTGTGAAGATAAGGGCTTGACTGGTGTGTTGGTGGCAGAAATGGATAATAATAAATATGGAAAGTAACTGTGGAGATGTGTGCTGAGGAAAAGAAACTTAAGCTTAAAATGTTAGGAAAAGAACAGCATCTAATATACTTATTGATATCAGAAAAGATTGAGTTCAGAGCTGAAGCTGGGAATCATGGCACCAGAATGAAAGGCTGTGTGTTTAGAGTTGTGTTCTGTGACTGTCAGAGCTTACAGATAACAAATAATCTTTGAACCCCATTTCCTGCTGAACTCTCTGGAAACAGATGTGTTTGAAAATGTCAGTTCCCTCTGTAGTGGGCAACAACAATTTCCTCTCTGTGTTTTGTTTTTCTCCAAAGGTGACCCCAGGACCTCTCACCACATCATACTCTAACCTCTTGACCTGACCTTCTTGAGGCTGCTCTCTAGAGAGGCCTTTGCAGCACCATCTGGGTCAGAGAGGCATTTTTCAGTAGAGGAAAGCCAAGTGCAAAACACTATTGTTTCCACGTATGCTAAACTGGCTTTGGAGGCTCTCTGCTCACATCCAAGGACAACTTAATATTAACTTCTCTGTCCTTTGCTTCAAAGGTAACCAAGTAACAGTGTTGTCTTCCACTGAAGACAGATTGTAGCTATAATACAAGGTGAAAGCTTTACAACTCCAGTTTCCAGAATAAAAGTTCCATTCAAGTGGAAAATCTTTCTATGATAGCATGCTCAAGACTGGTCCACAATATTTTCTTTTTGTGTTTTTGATAAGGGATTTTTATTTTATGTTATATTTTATATTAGTTAACCTATGCCTACTAGTATTTTGACATAATACTTCTATTAATTATTTAATAAATTTTATAAAATACATTTGTAAGAAGCTATCTTGGTCATTTTACTCTCACAGTCATCCCAACTCCCTCTTATGTGATGTTCCTTGACCAGTAAGTGTAGTGGTTGTGTTGTAGACATTTTAAGTTAGATATTATATTGTCAGTTGATGCTTACATTTTTCCTTGTTGTGTATTTCTTTTTTTAGTGTTGCTCTATGTAGCCTTGGCTGTCCTGGAACTAGCTCTGTACAACAAGCTGGCCTCGAACTCAGAGATCTGCTTGTTTCTGCCTCCTGAGTGCTGGGATTAAAGGCATGCACCACCACCACTGAAAATATTTGTGGCTTTTTAAAAAAGATATAAATATACTTCAAAAACAATCTTGTTTGATGAGGCCATTAGAGTGACATTTATCTGTGGATTTAAGGGTAAGTATTCACTATGCAGTTAGAGTTTATATTGGTTTTAGAAAACTAGTTGGAGAAGGTTATCCTGTAGGTAATTTGTCCTCACCACTCACTGGTAGTTATATAAATTTACAGTACAAGAAATAAATTCCTTCTATGGAACAGGCCTTAAAATTCAGTTAGGCAATTGATGGTAATCTCCAGGATATAAATGCCACTATTGTACTTGTCAGAAAATTTTGCCATATTGATCATTGTTGTGGTTCTTTGGTGTCACAGCTGGACGGGACTATTTAATTGCTTTTCCCTGTTGGTAGCTAGAATTTCTCTTTCCAAATCTATAAGAACTAGACCTCAGTGAGCAGGCTTCTGGGTCAGATCCAGATCAATTTATCCAAATTTTGATTCTGAAGTGTGTGGTATTTTCAGCAACATGGAATTATCTCCAGTTTTAGGCAACCAAGGACAACAGCAATATTGTTTTAGAAATCTCTTGGATTCCTCTAAGCAGCAAATTGAACAGAGCTTTCCTATACCTGGCACTGGAGTTTTGTTAGATAGACTATAAGTTTTGGCCAGAAAACCTTGTCTCCCCAGTTGTCATAGCTTCAACTAAACTATGGCCCATACTCACATATAAAATGTTATTTAAGTAGTCATAAAATAATACTTTTACAAACTTCATTTTCAAAGATTCAAGAGTCTGTATGAAAACTCTCAGGTCAACAAAATCAATTAAACCCCATGATAAGCAAAGCAGATATGAAATAAGCCAGTAGCCCTCTAGCTTTCATGGTCTGTGTATGGGGATAGCTCTCTGGCCATAAAAGCAAGTCACTCAAACTCACCCTGAGATTTAAAAATCCTTCCTCAGAGTTACCTTTTATCATGCTGTAGTAGGCAATGAAGTATCTTTAGTACCCCCACAAAGTCAGTTCTTGAACCAGTTTATGTTTTCCCATGGGTAAGAAGTAGTTGAATAATGAGAATAGAAGAAGCTTGTCAGCAGGAGATAGTCAGTGGAGTTTGTTTCCTTAGTAGAAGTTTTGGGGAAAAAGAGAACCTTGGCAGAGATAATTGTTCCTTGACCCTGGACATTCCGTAGGCTGGGAAGCTAGCCAAGACAGCATGGGTACGCTGGCTGAATGGCCTTCTGGCACTGTTCTCTTATTTATAAACAAAATTATACTTTTTAGCAGACAATGCTGTAGACTTTTTATAATACTTTATTGCAGTATTATCAGGCACTCCTAAAACACATCTACACCACTGTTTAATCAATTATTCCTTAAACCCTTGAGTACTCTCATTTCATCTCTGCTCACAGACCTCACGTGTTCTACCTTGAACCAAACTTTTTATTTACTTCCCTACTTTTTTTAAAAGTGTCACTTTTAGTTTCACCTTCATAACCTTAAAATGGAAAAAGCTCCTGTAGTTCCAGGTTTGCATATGGAGTGGATGATTTAAAACAAGTCCTTTAAAGCACAGCTATCATGGTCTAAATATCTTTTTTTTCTCACCTACTCTCCTTTTATCACTATGTTGTTTGCTCCAATTTAATTTCATACTAACCTTTCCAAAAGGAACTACAGCCAGGACTTCGAAACCTGTTGGTATGTCCTTATTGATATTATTAGAAAGGAAATGTCATTAACAATCTATTCTGGGTAGCCACGTTCTCAAAATACATGAAAGCTAAGCTTCAAATTTGTGTGGGAAGAGTTACTTTTGAAGATGTGTTCGTATTATAGTCCTTGCTTCATTAATTTTGTGGTTCTTACTTCATTAACTAATTTAGTTTCACTTCATTATTTTTTCTTAGATTCTCTTTAGCTTTTTAAAGTTTTTTTTTTAATTTGAAAGTTTTTTTTTCCATTTTACATACCAACCACAGTTTCCCCTCCTTCTCTTCCTCTTGCTCCCAGTCACCTTACCCACACCCAACCCCCATCCATTCCTGTATCCAGGTTGAGCAAGTTATCCTTCCATAGGAAATGGGCTCCAGAAAGCCAGTTCCTGGACTGGGGATAAATCCTGGTCTTACTCCCAGTGGTCCCACAGACTTTCTTTAACTCTATGCTATACATATCTACTTGCATTTCTCCTTCCCACTTGATTTCTTTTGCAGTGTCATATGCATTCCACATTTGATTTTTTTTGACTTGCTGATTAGCTTTGGGAAATATTTGATCCCAGTGTGTATCCGCAGTAAGCCAAATTGTCCATCCCTCATTTCCCTTCCATTCTGTCTTCAGTTTCTCATACTCAGGCAGAACCTAAAACAGATGAAGAACATTTGGACTTTAAGATCAAGATTAATCACTAGATTTTCTTATAAATTTGTAATTAGATTCTTAATTCTTCTAAGAAAGGAACTATGTCATATTGCCCTTCTAAATCCATGCTATGCCTATCACATATTCTATGTGTAGATACTAAGCACAAGACAGTAAATACGAGCAGGGGAAAGCCCCATCACAATATCCAGACATAATTATCAATGTGAGAAAAGAGCTATATCAAAAGGCTCACAGTCTGCAAGGCTATTTTCACTGAGTATGGTTAAGAGAAGACACAAAATTGGGAGCTGTACAAGTTAAAACTATATATGTATGTGGAATCTCCCTTCAAGACAAATGACTGCTCTGTAAAAGATATGCTGGTGTTCTTAACTCTCAGGAGCTTTAAATTGCCTAGTAGCGAAAGCAATCTCCCATCTTCTCATTATTACATAGCAGATGCTGTTCATAGCTAACAGAGATGATTCAAAGGAGGTCTCAAAACCTTTTGTGTTAGGCCTTCAATATACATAGATATGTAGTATATATAATGTAATGCACACATACACACACACACATATATATATATGCCTTCACACAGAGAGACATAGACACAGACACACAGACAGACAGACAGACAGACAGACACACACACACACACACACACACACACACACACACACACATATATATATATATATATATATATATATATATATATATATATATATATATATATATATATATATATATATGTCTGACCTGTTATCAGATTTACCTACAAAGACAAGAAGACAAGTCTACTGTTAGCTCAGGGGCTGTTCTCAGCATAGACTACTTAATCTTCCTTTAACACCATTTTTGGCAAGGATGCAAGTTGTATGTATGTATGTGTGTGTTTGTGTGCATTTGTATGTATCTCAGTTCTGTCTAAAATATTTGAAAACACATTTTTATGCAATCCACAGCTGAAGTACAATGTTCAATTGTTTGAATGCTCAAAAAATAAAGTTGTTTATTACCAACTTTTAGTGAAATATCATCGATATATTTTAGGACAATCCCAACTACCAGACTAGATAGATGATTTGTCTGACCCAGCATGTCTGTCTCATTTGTGCAATAACCCAAAATAATACGGATTTCTTGGCAGAGCTGGTGTTTTACTCTCAAACATATGGGGTTCCTAAGTAAACTTTCATAGAACAAAGGGAACTATAATAGAATTAAACTCAGTGTTTGTTTTATTATATATGCTAATGAAATTTGAATATTTAAAAAAGATTCAAGACCAGTTGCATCCTTGCCAAAGATTTAGTAAAGGTAGATTAAGTAGTATGTGCTGAGAACAGCCCCTCAGCCAATAGTAGCCTTGTCGTTGTAGGTAAATCTGATGATCACATCCAGGCATATATAATAAAAGCAAGTGCATTCCAATTTTCTTGAGTTTAAGTTGGCATTTCATAAAGCAGGAAGACCTAATTAAATAATGATTGGCATTTGAACTAAGAATATATTCATAAATTCAGTAAATCAATTAAATAGAGAAAATTTGATTATTATTTCCTGCCATCTCTAATACATGACGTATGGTGCATTAGTTTTATAATTATCAACTTCAATATGCTACTATATAATAAAAATGTTTTCTTATTTTTTAAAAAAACATTATGTATTTCTTTCTTCACTTTCTTTCCTCCATACTGTCCTATATCCCATCTTAAATTAAGAGGGCTAAGAGGTGTGTGTGTGTGTGTGTGTGTGTGTGTGTGTGTTCTGCTGAGTATGTTTAGTGTTGCCTATATGTGTGATTTCAATTTTAATATACCATAAATTTTCTTTCTCTAAATAAGCAACAGCATTCAAACTAGTATCTTCAGTAAAATATATATTCAAATAAGTGATAATTCAATTGGTCAAACTACTTTGTGCTCTTTGTTTTATTTATTCATTTCATAAATGTTTAAAAAGTACTTGTTTCATGCCAATCACAAAGTTAGGCCCTGGATCCATTTATTTAGTTCTCTATTTTTCTTGCTAAATTCTGTTAATTACCTTAGTTATCTATCAAATTTGTTACATACGTATCCAAAAGTAAAAAAGAAAATTAAAACAGTACCACCACAGTAGCCTTGCTCCTGGCTGCTACCCTTTTTGGTAATAACCCCTGTCCTTCCTACCCACTATTCCCACCCTTTAAATATCTTTGAATGAAAATTTCATCATTTTCAAAACTATTTCCATTTACTCATATTGTGCCCTGCTTACTTATTTTCATGTATAAGAATATAAAATATCTCTAAGAGGGAAATATCTGGCATTTTGTAGTTCTTTCCAGTCACATTTACCTTGTTTTTCTTGTCAAAACCAACTTTACTAAATAGAAAATCCCAGTTTACTAGAATCTTTCTCTGACTCATGTAGTCATTGATTCTATGTTTTTTGTTGTTTGACTTAGTTTAATGTTGCTATAATAGGATATCTAAGACTACAATTAATAATGGGACATTTCAAATGAGATTATAGACAAAAGAATTTCAGGAATACTAACTCTTCTCTCGTTTGAAATGTCCCATTTTTCACAATTAGAACATTTAACATTTTGATACCTCTTCTTACCATTGGAAAGTGTTTCACCTACCCAAGTTTTATACCCTAATCAAAACTTTCAACATTCATCATTTGTAAGACCCAGTCTTCAAAAGGTGCTGATCTGGCCCTTAAAGGCCCTATAAATGTATTGATATGGATACTAGTTAAGGCCTCTTATACATAAATATATATATATTCATAACTATATAGAGCTGGTTTTAAAATGAGACTCTGACTCAGTCCCTCTCTAATTCCAAGCCTGTTATTAAGAGAACAACCCAGAGTTTCTGTCGTATGTCAAGAGTCATTTGATATAGGACAAAAAAATAAACTGAATTTAAAGAACATATTTCCTTTTCTCTGTATCTATCATAACTTTCATTGATATGTTTAATTAAAGTTTTCAGTTTCCTACAATGCATAATTAATTTTTCTACAGCAATTTTGGAAGTTTCAGGACAGAGGATGACAACACCGGATGGTGGCCTCATTTTGGTAACTTTGAGTTGTCTTAAACTATGTTGTATTTCCAGGAAAGAAGATGGGACCCATTGACAACACCTTCATCAGGCTGATACGATGTCAGGATGCTGATGACACTGCTACAGGACCCATTTGGATACCATTCGCCAGGATGATTTCTACTTGGATAGCTGATATGGATCCCCTAGACTAAACGTCGTCCCCATGTCAGCAGGAAGTAGCTTTAGAGAACGACATCCCCTCTCCCAGAAAACTTTGCCCTCAGACTTTGGAACTTCATTTAGGGGTTGATTATGCCTTGCATATAATTAAGATATGGGGGAGGGATAATGGATTGATATTTTTATTGCTTGTAACTTCATGTTTGATGTCTGTTCCCATTGTATATAGCTATACTAGAGTTAGATTGATCTTATTTAGACAAAAGGGGGAGATGATTGGGAAAGGTTTTAGCCAATCAGGCTAATAGCCACGCCCCACCATTAGCCAATAGCTAATTATTTGGTTTGAACCATCAGCTTCCCCTGATGTATAAAAGGGGACGGGCCACATGTGCTTGCTCTCTCTCTCGTTCCTGTCCCGACGCTCTCTTGGAAAGCATGGGATCCTGGTATCGTGAGTTTGTTTACATTCTTTCATCTATTTTTTATATATATATATATATATATATATATATATATATATATATATATTCTAAAGATAGCTGGCTTGGATGATTATATCTTTAATTACTGCATCAATGCACAATCTCTGCTCCATAGTTACCATAGCACATCCCATAGGCAGGACAGACTACAGGCCTTTATGCTGTCTATTTGTGAATTTAACATGTTTTATCAGTTTTGTTAGCAGTACAATAAAGTATTACATCGTGATTTGATTGTTGTTTATCTGTCTATCTATCTATGTATCTATCCATCTATCTAACTGTCTGTCTATCTATCTATCTATCTACCTATCTATCTATCATTCTACTTATGTTTCTTTTTTGAGACAGGGTTTCTCTGTGTAAGTGCCCTGGCTGCCCTGAAGCTCATTCTATAGCCCAGGCTGGCCTCAAACTCACAGAGATTCACCTGCCTCTGGATCCCAAGTGTTGGGATTATATTTGTGTGCCACCACTTCAAGGATAATTATTTAATTTCTTATGTCACTAGTAAAAACTTCTTTTTATATTTTTCTTTCTTGGTGGGGAGGATTACATGACAGGGTTAATTTATAGACTTAGCTATTCTGGAATTTGCTCTATAGATCAGGCTGGCCATGAACTCACAAAGTTAAGCACTGGAATTAAAGGCATGGGCCACCACTGTCAGGCATCTTTTTTATACTTTAATAATATTTTTAGTTTTTCAGTATTCTATATGATTGTACAATATGTTGATCGTATCCATCCACTACTAACTTTCCTGAGCTCTTGCTCATTTCTCTCTTCACCATCTTCCTCCTAACTCCATGCTCTCTTGTTATTATTTTTTCTTTTTATTCAACTCATGTCAAATTACTACTGCCCATATGCACATAGATGTGTAACCAATGAAAATTATTTTGTATTTATGATTACAAAAGTCATAAAGACTCAGTAAAATCTCAGGAAATGTAAGATTAGGCATTATTTTAAAAGAAAAAAAGTAGAAACGATATTATGTAGGTTGTGATGATTTTACTTCAGGGAAAAAAATGATGCAGCTTAGTTCTGTTGCCTAGGAAATAAAAAGTAGTTATGCACATGGCTACAGTTTTATTCACTTTTATGAAAAAATTAATATCATAGTTAAACTCCTTGGATAAAAAAATATTTATCTTGTTAACTCAAAAATTGTGGAATATTTATCACAAAATTAAGTATGTCATAATCAGGAGATATTTACTTCAGCTATCTATTTAAAAATCAGATGTTATATATGTTTCTGACAAACTGGGATGCCTGTGTGCTTGTGATAGAGAGAACATTTAATGGGGTTGGACAGACTACAGTTCCAGACATCAAAATACAGATAATGAATTGCAAATTCTTCCACTTGATCCCTATGGGTTATGGTTTCTTCCTTAAACACTGTATTTGAATGATATATAGTGACTGGTAATAACACCTGGCTCCAACCTTGGGGCTCCCTTTGGGATTTTGCAAAGTTTATGGTTTTGTTCATATTCTTTTCTTTCAAAAAAGGACCTTACAAGTTTTGAAAAGATCTATAATTTGAAACAGCAATTAGTTAGATGTGAATGTGAATATATGCTAGAATATATTCACTATAAACATTAAATGCATTTATGAATAGAACAACTTAAAGAAAAATATAAACCATCTGTTTAACATTTAAAAGTGAACCCATAAAATTTTATTTACTATGTAAACCTATGATTTGAAGTAATGATGTAATGACTAAGTCTGACTAAGTAATATATGCTTACCTCATCTATGTATCATCTTTATAGTGAAAACACTTCACCCAATTTCTAGTGTATTTTCAAGAAACAGTATATTATTATAGTTTCTAAATTGTATGGTGGATTTCTTGAACTTATTATTTATGTCTTGTTGGAATTTTGCATTCTTTGAGCAAAATTTAACATTTCTTCTTAACTTCACAAAGCTTTGGTAGCCCCAATTCATTCTCTGTTTATATGACATCATGTCTTAGGTTTCATATAAAAATAAGACCACTGGGTGTAGGAGGTTCTTTGCATTGGTATAAATCTTGGTTTATTGATATAAATTTAAGGTCAATCTTGTTATGTTACCTCTTGATGAAGGTATTGTGATTGTGTAGTTTATCTTTTTTTATTGTTAAAAGAAAAAGTTACATTTGGTCCACTTGTCCCGTGCCCTCCCGCTCCCCCCCTACTCCACCGCCCTCCCCCTACTTCCCTGATATGGGGCAGGATACCCTGCCCT
>JAQHUG010000400.1:1196901-1219018 GCA_028555095.1 Dicrostonyx torquatus | reverse complement strand
CAAGCTGCCGCTGCAGCTGAAGCTGAATTTACAGTTAACCTTTGCTTCCTTCAGCAAATCCAACTGGCCTGCGCCACCAGAACCAGCTGGGTTGGTGGAGAGGGGGGTTCTCTCCTTTGTAAGCCCTCTCCGGTTTTTAAGTGGATTTAGCCAATCACGTTGGAAGCCAAAATATTGTCGTAGGACAATATTAACCAATTTGATTTAAAAAGGGGTATTTTATTGGAGGGGATAAAACTTACAGATAAATGTCCCAAACCACATTCTTCTGGTCGCAAACAGGAAACCCAGTCTAGCCATCAGCATGAAAGCCGGAAGCAAGTTAGCTCGGAGAGCGGCTACGGCTCTTTTTAAAATGAAAACCACGTCCCACATTGGGCAGGTATCTTAGAAGCCACTGGCTGAAAGCAAGAGGGCTTAATCTCCCGCAGCATCATACTAATATTATACAGAGATTATAAAGGCTGCATGGCCTAATACTGATTAACACATTATTTTCTACATAATAAAAATAGGTAAATATTAGCTGTTACTAATGAATCCAAACCAGGCAAATTAGTATTTTATCCCCAATGTTCAGTCAGTGAATAACAGATCATATGGATGATTCATTGCTCCAATTCAGCCCTTGAGGAGTCTAAGAGAACCTTACTCTATTGGGGGCCCTCCCAGTATAATACCTTGGAAATCAAGTAGGGCATTATTATGATCAGACTCACTATTCTCACCCATAACTGTGAGAGTTACTCATTAAAAGAATCTAGGAGAACCTTACTCTATTGGGGGCCCACCCAGTATAATACCTTGCAAATCAAAACTGTGGCTTGAAGGTGTTTGGTTTTAACAATCAAGGATATTAATAGGGATGACTAAAACAAATTACATGCATTCAGAGGTATTAGCTTAATGCATTCTCCACCAATGAAGATGTCAGAGTAGAGAGACTCAAGGAACAATCATTCGAGAGCCTGGGAAGGGTAGTGGGAGGAAAAGATGAAAGGAGGGAAATGGATGGATGGAGGGAGGGAGGAAGGGAGGGAGGGAGGAGGGAGGAAGGGAGGAAGAGAGAACAAGCTCTTTTGGATGATACTAATGGATTCAATAAAGCTTTTACTCCAGAAGAAATATGACTCTGTGCTATATAACCAACTAGAAAATCTGGGTTTATTATATCAGGTTATAAGTCAATTTACAAACAATTTAACACCAAAACTTAATGAACTAATGAAAGAAATAAACATAAACTATTTTATGGCCATCAAAGTATAATTCACAGCTACTATTTTAATCTTAACCTAATTTTTAAAATAAAGTTTGTATTTTCCAATCAAAGTATAGTTATATAGAATATATGCTAGTTGCAGATATGTGCATTAAGAGGAAGAAAACTATGCTTTAATAAAATTACCACTCATAACTTTCAACAGTGAAATCCTTATTTAATTTTATAATCCATCTTTATGAAGTCACTGAAGATTTGTAAGCCTTGTCACCTAATGAGTATCTCTGGTATAATGACCATAGTACTCTGAGGATAGAGGAGCAATGTAACTCTGAAAACATTTAAAAATCCATTTAATTACATCAAGCCCCACGGCAAGCAGTTATGAACTCATGAATCGAAAACTAAAGGTGTGTGATTTGAGATCACATATCATCAATCAGTAAATGAAATTCATTTGCTCTTCTGCAACATCAAGGCTGTCTCCATTTAATTCAGTTTGTTTTGTTTTCTCACAGAAAAAAACAATTATGCAGAACTATTTAGACTGAATCAGATTCCTGAATTCCTAGTTCTGAATCATTTTAACATATTTAGCACTGTTGATTATAGTATCTGTGTTTCTGGAGAGACCCATTGCAGACAATAGAGACTACTATTCATTTAAGCAAAGGGGAGTCTACACTAGGAGTCCTAGGCTTCCCACATACTGCTGTTTGCACCTTTGGTGTTAGAAACTGAATACTAACTGGGCCTTGTAATTGTAATTAGATGGTTTATTCATGCCGCTTTAGTGTTTTCTTTTTTATTTTCCAAATTTGACTTCGCAGTTGTCACTTTCCAGATGATTGTCCAAGTTTTTGTGACATCATTGGTAACTTCCTACAGCCTCCACCAATGCTATCTATTAGTTGAATGAACATAACCATCATCATTTTTATATTTACTGAAATCCAATTTACAAAAATCCAATTTTTTTGTTTACTGAAATAAAATCTTAAACTGGTGCTGTTCTTGCTACCCTTGATTACTTATAGTATATTCTCAATACTACTTTGGGAAGGGGTTTATTAAAATGACAATGAGTCCACGGCACTTCTGTGCATAGATTCCTCAAGCAGTTTTTCATTTCATGCAGAATAAAAGCCAACATGCTTCATAAGTTCTGATCTACAGGTCTGAGATGCCTTTGACCTTCCAATTCTCTGATTGCTCCTACTACTACTCTCCCTTCGCTGCTATGCCCACTCAACTATCTTTCCTACGCCATCCCTCCATTTTTGGAATATGCCCACACTTGAAGTTCCACACTAGAACAATAAAAATTTTCTTCTTGTACATGTAAACATGAAACACCCATAAGGTGTTTCAGATTGTCATATTTCAAACTTAAAGCCTCAATTCTGTCCTCCATTGTCTGACTCTTTTTCATACTTAGGAATAAATATGACAGAGAATAAGGAATATGTAATTGAACATATATAAATGAAAATGAAAGAAATCACATAAACAAAATGGATATCCAACCATGTTCATACATTGCAACACTCTACACAATGAAGACCTCAACACTTCCTAAAATTGATATCCAAATTTAACCTCATTACTATAAAAAGCTTAGTGGACTCATTTTGCATTTATAGCCTGTAATTGAGTCTAACACATTTATGAAAAAGTCAAAGAAGCAGAATGATCAGAAAACCTTTTAATATGGAGGGATACATTAGAGAAACCATGGCACCTGATAAAAATAGAAAAAAATCAGAAATAAACCTACAAATTTATGATCAAATGACATAATAAAGGTACAAAGAAAATTTATTAGAGGCAAGATTGTCATGCAAATACAGGCTAGAGAAGCTGTACACACACAAGCACAAAACCAAAGCATACATAGAACTTACCCTAAGTGGATAACTGTCTCAAATGTAAGACATAAAACTGTAAAATTGGTGTGAATAAAGTTTAATTATAAATGAAGAAATGACAAATTAGACTTTGAAAAGAATAAAAATTTTGTTCTTTCAAAAAAATGAGAGGCAAACCACAGGTTGAAGAAAAATATGTGCAAGCGAAGATTTAACAAATATGTAGCCAGAATATATAAAGAACTATTAAAACTCAAAAATGGGGAAATAATAAGCTATAAGCAGAGGCTGCTCATTTGTTTCCTGGCCACCTGGATACAAATAATCACACAGAAACTATATTAATATCAAGACTGTTTGGCCAATAGCTTACAAATATTTTTCTCTAACTCTTACATCTTAAATTAGCCCATTTCTATTAATCTGTGAATCACCATGAGGTGTGGCCTACTGGTCAGGTTCTGGCTAGAGGCTTCTGTCTTTTTCCTTTGCCAGCTACATAGTGTCTCTTTGAGTCTACCTACTTTTTCTCCATATCTCTGCTTGAATTTCCCTCCTGGCTTTATTCTACTAAGCTGCTGGCTGAAACAGCATCTTTGATAACCAATGATAATAAACCATATTTATAGCATACAGAGGAGAATCCCACATGAATAATCCAGATTTTAAGAGTACAATACAATTTTATAAACTGAAATTTCACAAAAGAGGATGTATGTAAATAAGCATATAATATCACCCATTTATCATATTCAAATCAAGTTATTACTAAGAATCAGCATATGCCTAATTAGATTTCAATACTAGTGAGAATTCAAAATAATATTTGCTGTGGGATAATGGTCTTTAATCCTGTCACTTGTATTACTTTTAATAAAATATTGATTGGCCAATAGCCAGACAGGAACTATAGGTGAGGCAACAGCTACCAGGTGGGAAGTAGAGGTGTGGCATTGAGAATTATGGAAAGAGGGAAGTTTCAGTCTACAGTTGTCACCCAGACACAAAGGAAACCAAACACAGAGCAAACAAGATGTGACTTCTTCATCAAAAAAGGTACCAAGCCATGTGGCTAACAGAGACAAGAATAATGGGCTAATATAAGCTAAAAGTGTTAATAAGAAGCCTGAGCTAATAGACCAATCATTTTATAATTAATATTGACCTATGTGTATTTCTTTGTGAATAAATGGCTGCCTGACTGGGCAGGACCCAGTGGGACAGAAAACTCGGTCAACAAATATTGTCAGTTTGAAAGACAGTTTGATGATTTCTTATAAATTTGGACACATTTACTATACAGCCCAATGAGACAGTTTTTAGGCATTTACTCAAGTAAAGTAAAATATTATATTCACAGAAAACCTGTATCTGCATGTTTACTGTAACTTTATACATAATTACTCAAAACTAAAGGTAAAAAAGATAACACTCTATGGCTGAGTGATTGAAGGAAATTAGATGGAATATTACTTAGGGATAAAAGAGACAAAAAGTTGCTAGTCTATAGAACCAAATGGATGATAGTAAATACATTTTAAATAAAACCATTCAGATAAGAAGGATCACCAATTTCATAATTCTTTCTATGAGGCATTGCAATGGAGAAAATTTAAAAATGAAATATTAGTGAAGGCCTAAGATATGGGGGAGAGGAACTAGCTACAAGTGAAGATGCACAGTGATTTTTAGGGTAGTGGAATTTATCTCTGTAGCACAATGATTGGCACAATGATAGAATGCATCTCAAAAATATTCCACAGATTAAATTATGTAGATTAAACTTTATGCAAATTTTACAAATCTAACAACAGTAAAACTATGAAGGAATGTAGATTTTGATGAATGAATCTATTTTACAGATATGTTATATAATATTATAGAAAAAAGATGGGGAGAGAAAAATTGTAGACCTCAGTGATTTTGGAAAGCAGTAATATTGAATCATAAAGTTAAAAAAATAATTGAACATAATTTATGTGTAGTACTTGGTAAATCTGTTTCTCATAGAGGAACTAAGATTGAACAAATCAGCACGTGAATGGTTTATGACAAGGACCATACTTCTCACGGTAAAAAAAAAAAAAATTAGAAAAAGGAATGGTAGAAATTCTCAAAAATGAATCCTATGGTGTTGAGTCAGTCAGAAATAGCACTATGAACACATATGAATATATAAATGTGGCATATATATATTACATACATATAGAAATAAATATGTGGCACCTAAAGGTTACATTAGTACTCATACATTCTTACTTTAATATAAAATTAGTATAACTGTATGTATTTATGACATCCTAATCATATGTACAACACATAATGTGATATCCTGGTATATGTATGCATTGCAAAGTAAATAAACAAAACTAACACATCACTACTTCATGCTGAACACAGTACGATCTATGTTCTTAATCATTTTAAAGTATGCAACTTATTATTGGAAGCTAGTTGCCATGCTTGTGATATCAGGAAATTATTCATCCTCCCCAACTGAAACTTTGTACCTTTTACACAAATCTCCCTATTTTTCCAACTCTCTTGCTCTAGAATCCACCATTCCCCTCTGCTTCTACAAGTTAAAACTTCGTGTTATACCAGATCAGGTAGTAATCATCTTTATATTCCTGGTTAATTTAACTACCAAGATGTTGATGATGACAAGATTTTATCTGTTATAAATGGTTAAATACTACTATTCCATTGCATGTTCTCTTAGTTTTTTTTTTTTTTTTTTTTTTTACATTTTATTCACCATTACCTATTATTGAACAATTTTGTTGATTTCTTATCTAGGCTATTTGAATAATACTGCAGTAAGCATGAAAGTACAGATATCTCTTCACCACACTGACATTAAGTCTATGATGTTAATTCCATTCTTATTTTTTTCAGGAATAAAATTCTAGATGTTTTCCTATGGTGATTGTCGGGAGAATGTAGGCAAAATCTTACTGAAGTCACTTCAACTATTTAAAATGAAGGTCATACCTTGGCTTTTTGATTACTGACACATTCTCCTTGCAGTTATAATAGTTTATCTTATAAATTAGGAACAATGGAAATGGAAACACTGCAACAATATAGTGTATCATAAGTTATAATAATGTGGTCTTTTCCCCACCTTAAAATATCATATTATATACTTATCCCTTTCATTGTGTTAATGTGAAATAACACAGTGTGTATGCAAGGAACTGGAAGTTAGGGCTTTGTCATAGGACTTGGAGGAGGACACAGTTCTGCGCATAGCAGACCAGATAATACAAAAACTGAAGATTTCTGTGACTTGCCCATGATATATCACCAATTTGATCAAAGCAAATGAATTTGCCTTTGTGTTACCTAAATTTTAGCAATAAGCAGTCTTACATTCCACCAGCATGCTGCACACCATCTGCTTCCTAAAGCAGGTCTTGTCTGTTATGAGAGAATTGGCAAGCACAATAATGAAAGTATGAGCTCCAGATATTAAATATTCAAATATTAATTTGTTCTGAACTGCTTACCAAAGTTATCAGTGTGTTTATTACAACATTCATAATTATAGTTAATATTCACTAATGAAATCAACAGGATAGGATTCTACCCCAGACTCTGTGGTGCTGAAAGTAGAATCTCTTCTTTTTTTCCATGTGTATTTTGTTCTTCCCTATTAGATCAATGAGCCATGCAAGAATGCAAATATTAAATTCTATGATACACTTAATTAACAAAATACGAAAAAAATTGTGCCAGTAGCTATAGATGACATCACATGCTCTGGAGGCAAGCTATTTCACTTGGAAATAACACAGCAGTGCTAAAGTACACCAGTGATATTGATGAAGGGAAAACATTGATAGAGCAATTAACTATAAGTAGGCTTAGCATAAAGGGTGTTCATGTTAGCACCAACAATTAGCATTTGTTTATTTTTATCTAGCATTATTCATGGCTTCCAAATAAATATTTCACATATTTTCTGTGTCCTAGGAAATAAGCAGTATACACTTCTCAATCTCCTAAAAAAAAAAAAATACTGGCTAACAGTGATTGAGCACAGCTCTGCTGCGCACTGCCATCATTTGCTTGTTTACATGAGACCCAGTCGGAAACGACAGATGCCATTATTTTCTCTATTTCAGTGATGAGAAAACTGAAGATGACAAGTGTAGGTCGTTGTTCCGTTATCATGTAACTAGGAAGTAAGGAAGTGGAGGTTTTCATCTCTGCTGTCTCCAAATCTCATTTTTGACCACTCTTTTTAACTTCTTTTTCCCATTGTCTCAAGCAAGCAATGCATAAGGTATGATGAGGTACTCTAGTAATAGTGGGACAATAATTTACTTGGAAAAAGTATAGAAATCCAATCCACATCTTTGTGGAAATAGGTGTCGATATCTAGTAGCTAATTAAGGAAAAAGGTAATTCTCACTGCCTACTATATCGAGGGAACTAGCAGTTTTGTTTATTGAGTTCTTCTGAGACTAAAAAAAAAAATCTTTTATTGTTTGGTAACTTCACCAACCAAATTTATAATATTTGTTATAAAGTATCAGATGTGGTTGAGTCTAAATAGTATCAGTAAAGGAGTATTTTTAAAAAAAATTGTCTTACACTTGTTTTCTTTAAACATTACAAAGGAACAATTCAAACTATTTTTCACCTGACCCCAAGCAATAATGCCTGAAACAAAAGAAGAAAGAGCAAGATACTGTTTACAATCTATTCTTTACTAATTTGGAAGGAAGGAAGACAAATTGTTAGCAAATCGAAGTTTAGAGAAAATAATTCATAAGGAAATGCTTGCCTCAGAGTCACATTTTGGTACAGAGTGCTTCTATGGAAGCAACTGCAATACAGAGCTCTGAGTTGAAGCATACCTATCTGATTCCAACTTGTGAAGTTCCTGCTATTTGCATCTCAGTTACTGTTCAAATTTTCTTAGTGGAAGTATGTAGAATTGGATAAGAGCATGTCCATACACCATTTCCTCTTGAGTCTGCTTGGCCCTGTTGAAGTTTTTTTTTTTTCTGAGAGAAAATTTCCTCTCAATGACTGAAGAGGTTTTTCCCAGTGACCAAATATAAGCATGCCTAGAAACACCTTCTCAGGGAGGAATATACAGCAGACTGTTGAATGGGTCACAAAGACATGTGCAACAAAGCAAGAGATCTGTCTCATTTGATGAAAATGTTTCCTATCACCAAGGGAGACAGCAACATCAGCAGTTTATTTGGGTAGTAGCACTAGCCACACAAGCTGATTCTTCTTCCAGTTCCCTGTCTTCTGATTTTCACTTTCTGGTTTGCACAGCGTGGTACTGCTTCTGATTCTGTCAGTTGCCATAGGAATCAACTTTCATATGGATATTCAAGTGCCACTGACTTGCTTCCTGATGAACAAAGCTGTAAGGACATCCCTCTTTCCAAGGGCATCAGATACCTATACTTCTGCTCCTTGCGGTGCAGAAATATGGGCACCCAAGATTTCTATGGTAACTCAATTTTTAATGGCGTAGATCATCCATTGTTCCCATCTCCATGAATCTATACCCCAGTAAAGCATGTAGAAACATACTCATGTCTATTTATAAACATGGAAACTAAGGCACAACAGGGGACAATTTTAATAGACTAGGTCAGATGTCAGGAAACTATTGCAAAATCTGGTCATTCACTTATCTTTTTAAATGAAGTGTTATCAAAACACAGTCATAATTAAACATTTATATATAATTCCTGGTTGCTTACACACTATAACAGCAGAGTTGTTTTGATAGAGACTACTTGGTTGTGAATGTCCAAAAATTTATTTGCCACTTAATAGAATGAAAATTGACTATTTTCTGGCTAAAGGCATAGATTGAGAATTCCCACATCCTGAGATCAGTATTCTATCCCTGCAACTTTAAAAGTATATTACCTTAGAAAGCTACTTAAACTTCCCAAGTCCCAGTTTCCCCATATGGGTACTGCAGGCTATTTCCCACTTTCTCTTCTATCAGGCTCAGTGTGGTCGGATTTATATTGAGGTCTTTAATCCATTTGGATTTGAGTTTTGTGCATGGTGATAGATATGGTTCTATTTTCATTTTCCTACATGTTGACAACTAGTTATGCCAGCACCATTTGTTAAAGATGCTTTCTTTCTTTAATGGTATAATTTTAGCTTCTTTGTCTAAAATCAGGTGTTCATAGGTTTGTGGAATAATATCTGGGTCTTTGATTTTATTTCATTGGTCAATGTCTCTGTTTTTATGACAATATGAAGCTGTTTTCATTACTGTAGCTCTGTAGTAGAGTTTGATGTCAGGGATTGTAATGCCTCTGGATGTTCCTTTATTGTATAGGATTGTTTTGGCTATCTTGGGTTTTTTGTTTTTCCATATAAAGTTGATTATTGTTCTCTCAAGGTCTGTGAAGAATTTTGTTGGTATTTTGATGGGGATTGTATTGAATCTATAGATTGCCTTTGGTAGAATTGCTATTTTTACTATGTTGATCCTACCAATCCAAGAGCATGGGAGATCCTTCCATTTTCTGGTATTCTCTCCAATTTCTTTCTTCAAAGCCTTAAAGTTCTTGTCAAATAGATCTTTCACTTCCTTGGTTAGTGTTACTCCAAGATACTTTATACTATTTCTGGCATCATGAAAGGTGATGTTTCTCTGATTTCCCACTCCACTTCTTTATCCTTTGTGATAGCAGCATTATTTGTAATAGCCAAAACCTGGAAACAACTTAGATGTCCCTCAATGGAAGAATGGATAAAGAAAGTGTGGCACATCTAAACATTAGAGAACTACTCAGTGGTAAAACACAATGATATCTTGAATTTTGCATGCAAATGGATGGAAATAGAAAACACTATCCTGAGTGAGATAACTCAGACCCAAAAATACAAATATGGTATGTACTCACTCATTAGGACATTGAGCCTATAGTTCGTGATCCTAGAAAAGCTAAGTAATAAGGTGAACTCAATGAAAAGCATATATAGGTCCTCCTGGAAATTGGAAGCAAACAAGATCACAACATGAAAGTTGGGAGCATGGGGGTGGGGTGGAGGAAGGGGAGAGAAGGAGAGAGAAGCGAGAAGAGGAGGGTTAGGGAGAGATTGGGGGAGTGGGATGTTTGAGATGGAGGAAGGGCAGATATGGAAGCAGGGAAAAAGATATCTTAATTAAGGGAGCCATTTTGGGTTTAGCAAGAGGCTTGGCTGTAGAGGGGGTTCCAGGTGTCCATGAGGATGTCCCCAGCTAGGATCCTGGGCAGTGGAGGAAAGAGTGCCTGAACTAGCCTTGTCCCATAGTCAGACTGATGACTATCTTGAATATCACCATAGAACATTCATCCTGCGACAGATGGAGATAGAGACAAGAGACCCACATCGGAGCACTCACTGGACTGACCTCCCAAGGTCCAATTGAAGAGCAGAAGGTGGGAGAAGATGAACAAGGAAGTCAGGACTGAGAGGGGTTGGTCCACCCACTGAGACAGTGTGCCTGATATAATGGGAGCTCACTAAAGCCAGCTGGACTGGGACTGAACGAGCATGGGATCAAACTGGACTCTCTGAATGTGGCTGACAATTTGGGCAGACTGAGAAGCCAATGATAATGGCACTGGAATTTGTCTCTACTGCATGCACTGGCTTTTTGGGATTCTAGTCTTTTTGGATGCACACCTTCCTAAGCCTGGATGGAATGGGGAGGGCCTTGGACTTCCCACAGGGCAGAGTACCCTGCCCTTTCTTAGGAATAAAGGGTGAGTGGGGGAGCGGGAGGGAAATGGGAAGAGGGGAGCAAGTGGAAATTTTGAATGATATTATTTATAAAGCAATAAAAAATTAATTTAAATAGAGTCCAAAAATATCAAAGGTATTGGACTCTGGCATATGACAAGCTGGTATTCAATGGTGACTTTTGGTATTTCTGAAGCAGATCATTATTGTCTTCTCCCTGTAAATTTTCTTATGCTTGATAAGGTGCATTCACCTGGATTGAGCTTTACATTACTCTTGAGCAAAAACCCAAATATCAAGGCCTACCTCCCCCTCCTTCGTAGTCCTCCCTGAAGTCCTGCTTGCTATGATAGAAACTATGTCTGATTTGGCTTCTGAGCTTGATTATCAGTACTCAGGCCTTCCTTTTGCTAGTTAAAGGCATTTGACTGCTGCTTCTGCTTGGACACTGTTGCTATGCTTGGGATTTCTGCTCCTCAATGGATCTGAGCTTGCAAGCAGGATACAGCCTGTGATGATAAGTAGAATAGAAGGTGAGAGTGATATATTTTAGTAAAGGAATAGGACCCAAGCCAATATATGTGCTTGTGTGTGTGTGTGTGTGTGTGTGTGTGTGTATGTGAGAGAGAGAGAGAGAGAGATTGATTGATTTTGTCATGTTTCTGAAGTTTTAAGGTATCCAAATCATATGAAGGGACTGGTTACTGTGCTTTCCGTTTTTATATAAAAAATAGGTTATCCTACCAGCCCAGTCCAGCTACAGTGTGATGACTTGAAGGGAAAGGGAAATATGGTTACTGTTCATCTTGATATGGACACTGAAAAGGTAGGAATTATTAGAGCCTCCTCTGTTTCTGATAGGCCAGTATAAGGCTATTAGTCATTTAAACCACTCACTCACCTGGCACAATCTTTTCATCATTAATGTCATATTTTTAAAAGAAAATTCTTCTATTACTATTTTAAGGGAATGAAATATTTTGAAATTTCCCGGAAGATCAAAAATAATTTTATCAACTGGATTGATGAGGTACTAATTTACAACTGTTCCCTTTAGAAATGTGGACTGTGAGCAACTTGATTCTTTCAATTAATTTATTAATGTTAATATGACATGGCATCAATTGCCTTATCTGTGAGATGAAGACAAAAGTAATTACCTCAAGGCCATTGTGAAGGTTAAATAGGGTAGACTAATGTGTGGCACATGGCACATGCTTAGTCATAGCTCTGATGACTCTAAAGATGAGGTATATTGTAGCATTGAGCCAGGATTGATGGTCTTAACTACATGCCAGACAAATGATAAAATCCTTCAGGCTTTGACTGCATTCAGTTTTAGGGGGAGTATATGGAAATTCTCTCTTGATCCAGAATTCACATACATCTTTGAGAATATTTTCCTGGTGTCCGTTTCTTCTGAACAGATGAATAGACTGTTCCAGACTAATATTATCAGGCTCTACAAATTTTAAAATTGCTATTCCCACTCCCTAACCCTGGGACACAAAAGACACCTAACTCCCTTGACTTCATTCTTAAGTTTTTCCTTTCAGCTTTAGGGTGTCTACAAAGCATTCAGGAAAGGACGTTGTACATTTATTTCTGCCTCCTGGTATTACTTAGTAAATCCTAGATGATATATCTGTAATCGGTCACAAAGAGACAGGGCTTATAGAGATGCTAGGGATATAAGATTTAATTAGTGTGGCCATGGATAATCTCCATCGCCCTGAGGCTCTTAGGTTCTTTGACGTTTGATAAGTCCCTTTCTTTCTTGGAACCTAAGTTTCCTCACTTACAAAGTGAATGTAATGCTAATACCTTTATATGATGATTAATCTCAGTTGTCAGCTTCATCAGATGTAAAATCATGTGACAGATGGATCTGCAGGTATGTCTGTGGACAATTGTGGTGGGAAAACCTGACCACTGTAAGTGGTATCATTACCCAGGTTGAGGTGTTAGACAGAATGAAATGTATTGAGTAAACAAAGCACAAGTATTAACTGCTATCTTCTTCCTGACTTTGGATGTAAGTTGCTTCAAGCTGCTCTTGCCTTGAATTCTCTGCCATGATGAGCTGTTTATTGTACTCTAAGGAAAAAAAAAACAAATCTTTCCTGTTTGAGGTTTCTTTATGTTATGGTGGCAACAAGAAAAATAACCAAGACAACATATTATTTGCTATATGTAAAAAGGAAATAATAGAGCAAATGTGAAATATTATATGTAATAGTAGTCCTAATGGAAAAGATACTCATAAAGGGGAGAGGAGATATGTCAAGTAGCCACTCTTGTCTCATCCTTATCAGAATAACAAGGATAATTTCTGCTCTAAGCCTTTGCCTTCCAGGCTGACAAGTCCATACCTCTACCATGTATCTAAATAAGAGGTAAATGATAGTATGCATTTGGATAAATCTGAGTTCCTATTCATTTGGAGAAAGGCAGATGAATTAGGAGTACATGAAAATTCAATACAATAGTGTCTTTGTGTATAACCAAAACCACACAGTATTGAGATGTGAGTTGAAGAAAATATTTCAAGAGTGTGACACTCTTTGAGAGTCATATCCATCTACTATAATATCAGAAATCATTTACATAAAATGTTTTAGAGTATTTGTAAACTGCCTTCATGTAATTCCTGATAATAGATACATGATGCACAGATCATTTCAAGCAAAAGTTTGATTCAATATAAGAAATCCATGACCAATGATTTACAGTTCACGGTGTTTCAAATTATTGAATAAGTTATTTCTTGGGCTTTTTGTTGCAATCTAGAGAGACCACTAAAGATGAGCTCTTCCTAGGATTATCTTTAATCCCCTGTGACAGGAGGTACCACACTGTACCAGTACTGCATATGTATGTTAACTATCCCAGGTTGCTGTAATAAAATAACACATCCTAGTTTTCTTAAACAATAAAAAGCAGTATTCACTCAGTTCTGCAGACCCAAAGTCTGCAACTTGGTTCCTTCTGAAGCTTGTCTCTTTGGCTTCTACATAGACAACACCTTTCTGTGTCTTACTGGTCGTCCCTTTGTACATACTTGTGTCCTAAGCTCCTCTTATAAAGATTCCTGCCTGGATGACTTATGTCCTGCCCTACTGTCCTCATTTTAATAGAGCCACACTTATAATGATCCTAATTCCTTCGATTTGTGGGTTTGGTGCCTGTAGGTTTAAACACTCTAGCACTGAAATTACTGGAGGAAAATGTGTCAACAATAAACAAGCACAGACATGTTTTTCCTGTCATTACTCATAAAAGAATACAGAAAAACAACTGCTTGCAGAGCATTCACAGTCAATTCAGTATTCAGGACAATGTAAATATTATTTAAATATGGGGAGACTGTATATGGTTTCTAGTCAAACGTTACAATCATTTTGTACAAGGGACTTAGCATTTCTAATATTCTCTGTTCGCAGCTAAATATATATTTTGAAATTCTGTAGGATAGTACTTTAATGTATAAACTTCAGTCTATTACTTCTTAAATTTCCACATGCAGTGTGTCTGGAGCCCCATTTTCTAGACTGAGTGGGACAGGGCACTGCCTGACCTTCAAATTATAAGATTATCTTTCTTTTCTACTCTCCTTGACAAATCTTGTCCTTTTATACCTAATGTTTTTGCTATCACCTTTCTTCCTTCTAGTTGTGAAATTCGTACAAACACTATGGCTTTGAGATTACCCATTCATTACCTCTTTTTGACTTCTTCACACTGAAGAATATCTCATTCTGCTTCGCTTCAGTTTAAAAGTGCATGCATATTGGGCATAGCTACTCCCAAAGAACATATGAGCTTTTTCATCACAGCCCAGATTTCAAACACTCTAATATCATCCTTAGACCGCTTTTCTGATTATGTTTCTCAGTTTGGGACTTGGGAAATGTGGTCACTGTAGAAGCCATACCTCTTTACAGGCATATGCATAATTATGTATAATAATGTACCTCCAAAGATGCATTATGAATGATAATTAAGATATTTACATCATGCACATGTGCTGTCAGTCTCAAAACTCCCATTCAAAATGCTAATTTTCTCTTAACATAAAGAGATTCATAACAAAACTTCCTAGAACTTTTGTGACTAATGCTTTCCTTTAGTCTTAGGAAACATGAAGAGAAAGAAGGGATAATTGTTGGATATATCACATGTGCTGAATTTTTCCTGGGCAGTCCCAATTTTAAGGTGTGTGTCCAAGTTTTAGAGTTAGAAAAGGCAACTTTTGTAATTGCAGTAGTCATTTAACCTTGAGATTTGTTTAATTCATTTAACACCAAAAAATGAAAATTACTTTTTCTCTTTTTCTGTCTATCTTTCTCGTTTTCAGCTACCTCCAATGAGGAAAGTTACTTAGGAATGAATAAGATGTGGGAAAAGTATCAATCATTAATACTTGTCCTAGTCTCTGTATGATTCAGTGTGTTTAATGACTTCTAACCATCATTCAGTTCTGATAATCTTATTGTTGACTATTTAGTTAAGTGGTGGTAAGAGAATAAAAATTACCTTTCTCTAATGAAGGATGAAGAAATCCTATAATATAAAATTTATGAGGCGATGTAATAAATGCAGTGGATTCTAGAGCATGGGGTACAGATGGGCAGTAGCAGAATGGAAATAAAGACAGTTAAAATAAACATTTTTCCTTTTTTCATACATGATACTAGAAAATTCAGATAAATAACAAACCTGAAATAGTCATAAAGTGACTAATAGCTAAGGGTTTCTGAATTATGAAAAAAATCCCTTTGTGTTTCCGTAGTGTGCCATGGGTAGGTAAACATGGGGATGTTGTACTCTGTCATTTTGAATAGCCTGTACCTATGAGGAGCATTTACCTTTTCAGGAAACACATGTAAACACCATATATTTCTGAAAATTTCCAAGCTTATTGCTGTGTAAAGACTATTGGCCACTCCCTTGCCTTGCCTCTTGATCATTCAACTGTTGCCTCCAAACCACTCTATTCACCTTCCCTCTTTCTGATTCTAATGTCCACCTTTTGAGAATGTGAAAATCTAGACCACAGAAAATACTCAGCTGTTACCTACTACTACGACAGTTTAATGAAGCTGGAAGTATGTTTTTAAAGCAAATGTCACAGAAAAAGTCAAGAAATATGAGGTTACCTTGTTAGGCATAGAAATGTTTCTCCTTGGTTTATTTGGCTCCTGAGTCATGTCAAGCCTGAACAAATGATAACACATGGTTGTTCAAGCTTTTCTCTACTACAAATGCAGGGAAGATTACTAAATCTGTGAAATGCAAGTGGTGCAATGTAGTTGGATGAGGGTAGTGCCCATATAAATTGGTACTCTGCCAGCTGAATAAGAACTCTGGATGAAATAGAAAATGCCTTCCAAAATATTTATATTGAAGTGTTTATACATTTTAACAAGTCATAAAATATTTTTGAATTGGAATTTTTTTGTTTTTATACTATTGTATATAATACATAGTATTACACATGATAATCACAAATTCTAAATTTTTACCTCAAAGACTCCAAGGAAGTATGTTTGTTATGCATCAATTTCTTCTTTCAATTTCCCTGTGAAGCTGCATATATGTATATATATATATAATATTTATTAATGAATACTCTATAAACCATATTTACTTTGATCTTCAAATTAACCTTGGCTAATAAGTATAGTGTATATGTATATATATATATATATATATACACACACATTATATATTATCATATATATATGTATATATATATGATAATATCTGTACACTTAAAACACCTTTCTTTTAAAAGCTTAGTGTATTTAAGAGTTCTCTTCACAAAGCTATGGGGCTAGCCAAGGAGAGACACCATCACTCTAAACTCATAAAAGAACATAGAAAAGTAGAGGTTGAGTTACATTGACACACAGCAACTTAGTGAAAAGTCAAACCCTACCTTCTAAATTCAGGAGCAGGTTTGACAAGAACAAATTCCTACCAGAAATTCAGTTTAAATAACCATATTCTCAGTATTAAAAACTGAATCAGATAATTAACCATCACTTTCCTGACCTTAGCTAAGTGAAATTTACTCTAATTGCTTCATTGTAAAACATGATGCTTTAAATATAAATTTTCATGCATCTTCTGTCTTCTTACTGGGTTCCTATTCTTGGAGCAGTAAGGGAAATGGTTTCCTGGTCTGAAGGAGCTTCCAAGTATTGCTTTATAAAAGGCATCATCTTGTTGATGGGATTTATGTTGTAACATTAAGTGACAGAGAATTGGCCCATTCCTCCCACAAATTTGTTCCAGAGTTCCTTCAATTCAAATAAAATAGGTTTGTTAAACATGAGTCTTTCTCAAACCATGGATTTCATGAAAAGGATTGCAAAATGTGTTTGGTGGCCTTAGAAGAGTAATACTTTCTTTGCCCAAGCTTCCATATATTCTGAAAAGCATGCATCAATGTCCCAGAGAAATTGTGGTAAAAGGATATATGATTAGAAACATGTTTGTAATCATCAGTGTTATGTATTGTCCATCTTTCCTCAGAAACTCTGTAAAACCCAAACCCATATTGAACTCCTTGTCTTTATGAAATGATTAATCTAGAGTAATATGGAGTAGGAGGGTTCATCTGTATTTCTGTGCTTTGATTGGTTAAATAAAGACTCTGGCTGGCTTGTAAGATAGGTCAGCCCTTAGGTGGGCAGAGTAGACAGAACGGAAGTTCTGAGAAGAGAGAAGGAAGTGAGCCAGTCGTGATGAGGCTCCCATCACAGATGGATGCAGGTTAGACCTTTCCAGTAAGTCACCACGTGGTGACTTACACACTTTTATAATGGGTTAGTTTATGAGGTGAGGGATAGCCAAGAAGAGGCTGGTGATGATGGGCCAGGCAGAGTTTAAATGTATATAATTTTCATGTTGTTATTTCGGGCATAAGCAAGCAACCAGCAGCTGAGCGGGCTGGCGGCTGGGGGCTTGGGAGCCAGGCGGCTGGGGAACACAATCCACACCTTTCCTCTAATTACAACAGTAATATAAAATGAATACTGGATTTGATTTTAATCTAATTTTTGTGTTATTCTACAGACTGAACTCAGGACCATATATAGGTACATACATAGGTCTATAAGTGGTCTACCACTAAAGTTACACAGTATCCCTCTAATCCAGCCTTCAGCAGACTTTGAATTCTTCATTAACATGCAAGATAAAAACATGGATTTTTTTGTTTTTAATTATATAGTAAATTTAAATATTTTATGGTTTGATGCTATATAGCTAGAAGGAAACTTAGATAACAATTCTTTGCTCCTTTCATTTACAAATGAAGAAATTGTGGTCCAGAGAAGGAGAATGATTTCTCAAGGGTCACATGTTAAATGAAGAGCAAAAACTGGTACAAAAATTCAGGTTTCATTATTCACTTTAAGCTTCATAATTTTTCTACTGATTCTTTTGTCTCTTATTGGAAATAGAAATTTTTATGTAATATATTCTGATTAAAATTTCTCTTACCTCTACCTCTCCCAGTTTGTCCCTACTGCCTCTCCAATCCAGATGCACATTACTTCAGATTCTCATTAGAAAATAAACAAGTATCTAAGGGATGATAACACACATGGATGCGGAGATACACATTAGTAAATCAGGAATCCGACAAACACAAAATCAGAAGACACAATATATAGGCAAAGGACCTGTAAGGGGCAAAAAAAAAATTGAAAAGAATGCTCTAACAAACATTATGATACAAAGAACCCTCAAAGATGTTTTTGAGTTCATTTTCTGTTGGCCATCTACTGCTTGGCATGGGGCCTACCCTTAACAGTAGTCTGCTTCCCCATCAAGACTCCATTAGAGAAAAGTAATTTTCCTGTGCAGGTGGCTATCAACTGAAGATTGCTTCTGGTTTCAAGATGGGGGCTTATGCTTACTTTTCATTTCAAGTCGAGAATGCCATCTGGTACAGACACATGCAGGTTCTGTGCATGCTGTTGTAGTCTCTGAGTTGGCCATGCTGTGTTTAGAAGGCCTTGTTTCCTTGCAGTCCTCTTTCCCCTCTTGGCTTTTTACACTCTTTCTGCTTACTCTTCTTTGGGATTCCCTGAGCACTAAGGAGGATTAATTGATCGAGACATCCCATTTAGGATAGAATGTTCTAAGGTTTGTCACTATTTGTATATTTTCTGACTGTGGTTCTCTGTATTTGTTTTCATCTGAAAGAAGAAGAAGCTTCTCTGATGATGGCTGAGCAAGGCACAGATCTTTGGCACAACAAAATGTCATTAGGAGTTATGGCATTGCTTTGTTCCTTGATCATAATAGTAGTATTTTGTTTTCCCCTAGGTCTCTGACCTATCTAGTCTGAGGTTCTTGACTACCTGAGCAGCAAACATCATGTATGGGTTCCATCTCATGGAGTGGGCCTTAAATCTAATCAGATAGTGATTGGTTGCTTTTGAAGGGGAATGGTACTAGCCTATCAGGCTAATGGCCACACCCCCCATGGGCCATTAGCTAATTATTCTGCCCCTAATTAGCTGTTAGCTAATTACTTGGGGTTGGACCATCAGGTCCCAATTAGGTATAAAAGGGTAGGTTCACGTGATAAACACTCTCTCTCTCTCTCTGTGGATTGCAGGTCTACTGGCATCTTCAGAGAAGCACGGTTCCAGGGTCTGGTATTGTAAATCTGTGTGTGCTCCTTTTCTATTAAACTATATGTCTTAAATATAGCTAGTCTGGGTAATATTTAATTAAAACAGTAACACGTGGCACCCAACATGGGTGATTTTACGACCCCCAGCCAGGCAGGGCTGTGTTTCTCCATAGCCACAGAGGGCTTTCCGCCATCTGCCAGCAATTCCTGGGGTTTGTCCCACATTCACTGGCTGTGAACGAGCCATTGTGAATCTTCTGCCCCACCCCCCACCTGACTATTCCGCAGAGCCCGCTGCTTCCCCGGTGCAGGCTCCAGCACCCCCTCCGCCCAACCCTGTCACTCGATTCTGTCCATCTGCCCCACACCTTTGTCCCTCCCCACGTGAATGGGAGCGGTTAGGCTTTTTGGGTTTTTTTGTTGCGTTTCTTCATTGTGTTTGGAACTTTTAGGCATTCAGAGCCAGTTCTGAGTCCGTTCTCCTGGCACCTGCAGTCCCGCCCCACCTCCGGCTCTGCTTAGCCGCACTCGGCCCGCTCGGTGTTGGCCTGCGCCCGCCCGCTCCCGCGGCTCACACCCGCCTGCTCACCTCGCGCTGGTGCCTGTACCAAGGATTCAGGCACTCCAGAAACCGTGCCGCGCTCTGTCATTTCTGGAGTTTTCCAGGGTCTGTTTTCTAGGGTCTGAGGACTCGAGCCGCCGCCCTGCCCCCGCTGCCCCCGTGGTATCGCGTCAGGACTGTGCTCACACTGCTCACTGCAGACAAGCATTTCAGCCTTATGACCTGAGGAAACTTTGTACCACTGTGACATCTACTGGTGAGCTGCGGTAATATGCCTTCCACTACAATGACCCATCCTACCAAAAACTGGGATAATTTCTCGTTTGACAATTTAAATGGTTTTAGGCCTTACGCCATGTCTGATTATCTTCTCGACATATATGGATATTTCCCATTGGGGCTCCTTTTAGCAATTATCGGCTTGATTGTTCTTTCTGTTTCCTTCATCAAGTTTCATAACATTATTAAGCTACTTAATGCAGAAATTCAGGGCCTGAAACAACGAAACTCTGATCTAACTGGTGATCTCTAGGTGACTAAGATCTCTTTGGAATCCATGCCATTAAACAGTAACTCCTTTAGGGACCTGCTTTCCCTCATGGAAGGCAAAATGTCCGATTTGACTAACTCTTATCAGGACAAATTTGCAGCTTTGGAGGTGAGCAGAATTGAAGTAAGTTCAAAACTCAATTCCCTTGAGTATAGATTCACTGTTCTGGAGGAAAAGGCTTTTGATTTTCATTTGGATACAGCTTCCTTTAAGGATAAACCCAACACTCTGGATAAGGAGGTAAACGGGCTGACACTATCAGTTCAATCGACGACAAAAGGGGCCCAATCACTCATGGAAAAAAATTGTACAGTAGAGTCTACCACTAAAATTCTGTCACAAGAACATATAAGGATAACTGATAGATTATGTGTACAAGAAGCTAATGTGGTGTCAATACAGGTCTCTCAAAAAAATGAAACATCAACTTTGATGGCCAGATTTCATGATTTAGAATCCTCCATGAGGTCATTAGAACAATTCACTGGACAGGAAATCCAGACATTTCAAAAGGCGGTGGTACACAGATTTGAACAGGTCAAACAATTATTAGATGACCAAGAACCAGAAGTATTGAGTCAAACTTTACCATCCTCAATACAAAAAACTCCTCGGGCTAATTTCCCCAGAGTTTTTCCTGTCATAACTTCAGGAAAATTGGCAAATACAAAGGCCTCAAAGGCTGTGAAAGAAACCACATGGGAACCTGTGCGTATGAATGATTTAAAGGAGATTAAGCAGGCTGTAGTGAGTTATGGCCTGCATTCATCCTATGTAACAGAGATCCTTAAAGCCTGGGCCTCTAGTAATAAGGTAACCCCTTACAATTAGATTTAGTTGACTTCTGCTGTACTTGAAAGCGGGTCACAGTTACATTGGAAATGTCTTTTTAAAGAAGAGGCCAGGGGATTGTTACAGCAGGAACAAGAAAATGGATCTGAGGTGCCCTTAGATCAGCTTATAGGTGAGGGAATCTATTCTGATCCTCAAGATCAGGCTTCATATGATGATCACACTTTGTCTCTGTGCATGATAGCTGCTATGAAAGTGTGGCACAGAGTTCAGGAACCAGGACAATGGGTACAATCTTATATCAGGATTTAACAGGGTCAGAAGGAAGCATTCAGTGACTTCATACAAAGATTGACATCAGTGGCGCAAAAAGGGATAACTGACCCAGAAGCTAGACGTATCATAATTGAGGCTCTAGCTTATGAAAATGCTAATGTGGATTGCAAAAGGATCATAGGGCCTCTAAGGTCCAGATCAGCACCTTTTGAAGACTGGGTCTTGCAAACAACCAATGTTGAAAGTTTTGATCATGGTACAGAAACTTGGCTAAGTGAGGCACTTGATAATGGCAAGAGGAGATATCAGAACATAAAATGTTTTAATTGTGGGAAATTGTGACATTTCAAACGAGATTGTAGGCAAAAGAAATTCAGGAATACTAACTCTTATAGGAATAATGGTAACAGGAGGCCTCAGCCTTCAGGCCTTTGCAGGAGATGTAGTAAGGGCAGACTTG
>JAQHUG010000400.1:1179470-1192674 GCA_028555095.1 Dicrostonyx torquatus | reverse complement strand
GATTTCTACTTGGAAAGCTGATATGGATCGCCTAGACTAAACATCGTCCCCATGACAGCAAGAAGTAGCTTTAGAGAACAACGTCCCTTATCCTGGAAAATTTTGCCCTCAGACTTTGGGACTTTATTTAGGGGTTGATTATGCCTTCCCTATATTTAAGAGATTGGGGAGGGATAGTGGATTGATATTTTTGTTTGTAATTTTATGTTCGATGTCTGTTCCCATTGTATATAGTTACTAGAGTTAGATTGATCTTATTTAGACAAAAGGTGGAGATGAACGGGAATGGTCCTAGCCTATCAGGCTAATAGCTACACCCTGCCATGGGCCATTAGCTAATTATTCCGCCCCTAATTAGCCGTTAGCTAATTACTCGGGGTTGGACCATCAGGTTGCAATTAGGTATAAAAGGGTAGGTTCACGTGGTAAGTGCTCTCTCTCTCTGCGGATCGTGGGTCTGCCAGTGTCTTTGGAGAAGCACGGTTCCAGGGTCTGGTATTGTAAATCTGTGTGTGTTCCTTTTCTATTAAACTGTATGTCTTAAATATAGCTAGTTACATTTAATATGGTTAATATTTAATTAAAACAGTAACATGCTTTCACAAGTATTGTGCCACTAGTACAACCATTGTAGATCAACAGGTTAGTAGCTGGGTTAGTCTTTACCTTTTTTCTTTGGTAGCATACTACATCATTTGCATACAATTATTAACAAAAAATAAATCAGAGAAGACACAAACTGCTGATGTTTAGCACATATACCTTCACGATATTAATGTATGCGATCACTTCTTTCATTTTCAAGCTTGCTCTTTCACTGTTAGCAGGTAGCTTAGTTTTCTCTTTCCACATTGGGACTATAGACAAGTGAATGCCCCGAACTTCACCTCTACCCAAATCATCTCAGAAATTCACTTTCTTACTCTTTGAATTCCTACCCAGTCGAATTCAGCAATTCCTTATGCATTTACCCTCACAAAAGACTACTTCCACTTAAACAAGAATCATGTTCAAGCTTCACTCATCTTATTTCGAAAAACTCTGCTAGTTCTAATCTCCACTTGAGCTTCAATTTTGAATATCCAAGCACCTAGATCTGAATACCTCACCAGCACCACAAATTCACTTCTTTTACTATTAGCTTATGATCTCCATTTTAAATATACATGGTTTCCAGACATATTTTCCCATTCCAATAAGTTATATCAA
Source organism: Dicrostonyx torquatus (assembly GCA_028555095.1). NCBI lineage: Eukaryota > Metazoa > Chordata > Mammalia > Rodentia > Cricetidae > Dicrostonyx > Dicrostonyx torquatus. The sequence goes on along the minus strand of JAQHUG010000400.1, from coordinate 1,191,465 downwards.
GTTAGAAACTTGGAATAATTCTTGATTTATTTCTTCCTGTTATGCCCCACCTTCTACACAATCACCATTAATGATACCATGTCCTTCAATTTTGCAGTTTGCATAAATGTCCATACTTCTTACCTGGCTCTTCTGAGGATTCTGACACATGCTTATGTTTAGGAATCACTTGTTTAAGGTTTGGTCATACACAGTAAATGTTTGTCAATCAAGAGCTCCTTGAAATATCTGCTATTAGCAGACCCAGTTGAAGGAAACAAAGGCTAAATTCCCCTTAGGGGCATGGATATAGGAGTGTTCAATAAGACAACTGGTCAATTTACTTCAGTGATCTCTGGAAAATCTCAGCATTTAAAAATGTTTGGAAGGGATGACTCATATTAATTATAGTCACTTAGCATACTTTCTTTTTGACCCAAATAGCACACAAATAGTTAAAATTAGGTATACTTTATTTTAACATTATAACATGTCTTATTTGATTGTAGTATTATTTTATACATTTGTGCTCAATCTTCACAGTTTATCATTCATGTACTAAAACCATCTGCTTCCAACTGAAAAAATTAGAAAGACACTGTGAAAATATTGACCCAATCAACCTAAACTCACAAAGACAGTAATTATCAGCTCCATAGATTCATATTCAAGTAGAATTCAGTTTAAACAAGCTCATAATATCAATACCTACATTTAATACCAATGGCGGTATTCATACTACAAAGTAAATATTCATATTGCTATAAGTTATCTTTCAATACTGGACAGATACCATTTTAATTCAAATTGTCACTGTATATATATATATATATATATATATATTATATACATATAAATGTGTATGTATATATGTATCCATAAATTCACACATTGACTATCAGAAGCATACCAATCCATAACTGAGGACTTTCCTCTACTTTCATCAGGCTTCTTCTATTGGGAAACTCAGATTATACTGAGTTCTGTTTCAAACCCAAGTATGCTCCTGGAGATTTTATAGCTTATGTCAAAAGAAACTTCTTTTATGGAAGCTAGAGGTTTTGTCAAGGTATAAGTGTGAGTGAGAATCAATTACTAGCACTTTGGAAAAGGAAAAATCTTATTATGGTTCTGCATTGAATCTGAAAATGTTATTTTAAAGAAATATTTATATTATTAATGAAGGCAGGACCTATATAAATCTTGGGAATTAAATTGTCATGTAATGAAACCATTGCTCAGAATACTTATTAACCCACCAGGTCAGTCAATTCATTCTGCCCTCTTTATAATGATAAATAGTTCATGAAGTGTTCTGTCTTGCAGTGGATTTCCTTATTTATGGTGTCTCCCACAATCAAAGGGGAAATCCCTTGTCTTGCATATGAAATTGATACTCAATTAAGTGGTCAGCTGAAGCCCTTTTGCCCATGCCTTCTAGCCAAATACTGTATTTCCTGCATACCAGTTCTGGAGTCAGGTGCAGAGTACACCAGCTAAACTGCATTTGGAAAGAGGCCCTTTGTAGTGGATCTTCTTGAAGTATATAACCCAGATTCACTTCTTAACACTCATACAGTCATATTTGATTTCATTGTCTTGAACTTAGCCTTATCAAAACAAAGAAATATGAAAAAGATATTATAAAAGATAGGTATCAAGCATAAAAAGACCAACTATAATTCTAGAAGCTCAAATATTTTGTGAATGTTTCCCCTTCATTTCATTCTTAACCTTAAGGACATGAGTCAAGGACCTTCTCTAAAATGTGATGGAAGCTGGAACTTCCTTCTCTAGCAATATGCTCATGTGTAGTTACACATGATGTTTCCTATCCAATTTTGGTAAGTTTATTAATCTCTAATGTTGTATCTACTAAGCACAAGGTTAAAGATCACCAGTAATCATGACTACCTATGATTTATATGATACTTATCTAAGAATTACTTGGTTTAAACATCTAATATTTTTATAATTTCTAAGTTTGAGGCTAGAGAGATGGCTCAGTAGTAAAGAGCATTGGCTGCTCTTCTGAAGGTCCTGAGTTCAATTCCTGGAATCCACATGGTGGCTCACAAACATCTGTAATGAGATCTGGTAGTGCCCACCTGAGGAAGAGACCTGTTCAGTCATCCTCATCTACTTACACTATGAAACCCAATATGGCCAAGTTCAACAGAACCACCATATATGGGCTGCCCATGCATGCTTCAGCCCTGCCAAGGCATAAATTTAATCCATTTCAAGTTTCTTCTTGCGTTTCTTGTGGTCTAATTCTTTTCAGGAAGGATCTCTGTCTCCCCAGGCTTCAACTTCTCTCTCTCTCTCGAAAAACGATTACAAAAATCTCTTCCCAGAAGTATATGTGTATATATGTGCATATACTTCTATGTATCCCCTACAGTGGTACTCCTGTAACACTGGTCAATCAACAAATCAAAGATAATAACCTTTAGCTTAGAGGGAATCATATCAGTATGAACAATGTAATTTCAGACATTTTACATTTTCACATTAGCTTTAAGTCAATTTCACTTTGAGTTTTTGAATTATCTAGAAAACCTTGTCTTGGATCGTCTTGGCTTCTAACTTCATTACAGAAACTTTTATGATGCTACCATTGCTGAGAAGGCTCATTATTCACATAGATAGACCTACAGAGACCTGAAAAGTCAATCTTGTTCTCTAAAACACTGACTGCCACAGCTCTCCAGAGTATTGTTCATCATCAGAAACTCAGGCATTTGTCCACTGTGCTCAAGAGGGAGCTAAATTTACTTTTTCATTGCCCTCTTCAATCCCAAATCCTTGATTTTGGTGCTGTTTTCGCCACAATAGAATTCAGAAGAGCCTTGTCATGAAACCTATCAATTGCCTTTAATTAATTTTAACTTTGCAAAGGACTCATGTCATATCAATATCTAAATAGTAATTTCCCAATCTGCCTATACCTTGTCTGTAAAGTGGATTGGTTTCTGGTTTAAGAATTTGTTTTATTTATTTATTTATTATGGATTTGTGTGTATTCAGGTGAGCACATGTGTCACACACCATGGACCTTAAATGTGCAGTTCCTTCATGTGGGAAGTGAAATGCTAAAAGTAAAAGTTCACAAACATGGTAGTCAACAGGAAAAATGTCAAAGCTTTGCCAAGGTATCTTACATTAAGCTATTTAGGCTTTCCAAGCTTTAGTTAATAATCTGTAAAATGGACAGATTGATTTAAGGATATAAATGAAATGGTGGCTTATAAAAGAACTTTATTATCGCTTTCAGCCTAAACATGATTTCTGAAGAACCAAATGGAAGACATGGAGAGGGAAAAAATAGGTTAAACATCACTGTAAGCAAGTACTAGTGAGCACTGATGTGAACGCCTTTCTCACCAATGATATTTATTCCTAAGGCTAAAAGCACATTTCTCAGAGGTTTACATGGTAAGTAGGTAATTGCAACTGCTGTCATCCCTGATACTCTATTTGAAATCAATAAGGTTTAGACAAAGTGAAAAGGCCACAGGCTAAGAGGTGGTATTTTCACTTGTTATCAAAGTTCTTGCCCTTTTATGCCTCAAACAGTGGCAGCAATGTGTCATGCTCCAACTTTCCCCATCTGTCAATAGAGCTAATACTACCTGCTCAATTTCTCTGATGGGATTAAATTGACTTTAATGATTTCAGGGAAAAGAAAAGCATTTGAAGAAGGACAGTGAGATAAAGGGGGAGAGAAAGGAAATGTGAACCAAGATGAGATATAAAAGAAAGTAGTTAAGGGCAGAAGCATCTTCTCTTCAAGGTCCCCCCACCAAAAAAAAGAGACACTGGTCACTAATTCAAGTGTGATAAACTCTGGGGATATATTTGCCCTAACTAAATTCCCAGAAAGCAAAGGAGTTTGATGTGAACCAGAGAAGCATAAAATGAATTTAGTCTTGAGGGTGTGATATGAGCAAAAACAGCAGAAATTATGTGAGAATTATTCTGCCTAGAAAGTTCAGGGAAAGAAAGTCTTTCCTTTCTCGAGGAATCTAATCATAGATGTGAGAGAGGTTTCAACCACTAGACATATACTTTGACAAGCAAGGAGAATATGATTTGGGTTTGAGATCTGGACTGTCAGATCTTATGTGAGAAGGAGAATTTGCTTCAGTTGAGTTGAAGGATATTTTCACCTTGATCATTCACTATGCCTCAGGCCTCAAGGCTATCTGTTGTGCAAAGTTTCAGCCACCATATAGCTTCACAGTGCACATCCACTAAGATATATATATATATATATATATATATATATATATGCTCTTGATTAAAATATTGTGTTTGTGCAGCTCCTTTAAAAATGCAATGTATAGTTAAAAATACAAGTTGTAAAAATACACCCAAAATAGTCAAGTTTGTAGTCATGTTAGTTAGATTTTCTAGATATATAGAGATATATTTCAGTTAGATAAGTATTCTTCAGATCTTTCAGAGACCTTCAGAATATGGCACTTAAAATGTTTTAAGAACTTAGAACTTTTCATGACAAGAGACACATCTGCTCCTGGCAGTACCAATCTACTTCAAGAGGATGATGACCATCAAAGTGGCTCCTTATGGTGTTGGCTAGCCATTTGGGTAAGAAAGTGCTCTTGTCTGGACTGCTTGATTTTATGCTGTATGAACTGGACATGCAGGACTCATGGAAAATTTACTGTTGAATTTGTCTCAAGGTGAGATGGTCCTTTGGGATTCCTGCTTCAGGAAAGAGTCTGCCAGACATTCTGCAGGACACACACACACAAAAAAAAAAAACCTGATGGACTTTGCCATTACAAGGCAGAACAGATCTTCAAATTTTCTGCTTTGTGGAAAAGTTTGCCTGATACTATGGGCCTGTAGGCTAAAGATTGGATACTCCAAGGATACAGAAGAACTTTGGGTGATTGTCTAGGCAGCAAGTTGTCTCTGTCAATTCTAGCGTTTTGGAAGTTGCTTACAATGTGCTTCCTGTTTACTTAGGTAATATTATATCCTTCTGTGTTTTTTGATAAAGTTGAAAAATAGATAGTTATAATTATAGTTTTCCTTATTTGTGATAAAAGACAAAGTAGATATAAATGTTGTAACTGTAATTCTTGCTTCATATTTGTTTTTGTTATATGTAAATTTACTAGGTTAAAGTTAAAATCTTCCTTTTTATTTAAACAGAAAAGGGGATATGTTGTGGGAAACCCTTATGTATATGTTGCTTTTATTGGTTAATGAATAAAGAATCTGCTTTGGCTAGTGATAGGACAGAGTAGAGCTTGGTGGAGAAAACTAAACCAAATGCTGGGAGAAAGAAGGCAGAGTCAATGAGACACCATGTAGCTGCCACTGGGAACAGACAAGCCAGAACCTTGCCAGTAAGCCACAGCCATATGGCAATACACAGATCAATAGAAATTGATTAAATTAAGATGTAAGAGCTAGCCAATAAGTAGCTAGAGCTAATAGGTCAAGCAGTGATTTACTTAATACAGTTTCTGTGTGGTTATTTCAAATCTGGGCAGCTGGGAAGGAACAAGTGAGCTCTTAAAACGTGTCAATACCCTCTATACACTTTCTCTCTCTCTTTTTCTCTCTCTTTCTCTCTCTCTCCCCCCTCTCTCCTTTCTCTGTCTTCCTGAAAAGACACCAGAATTCTATCATATGGCTCTAACATTAAAGTTCTCAAATTTCAATCACCCCTCAATTATTTATCTCTAAACAGCATATTCAGTTTAAGTTTCTGACCTCTTAAATACCTCATAATGGGCAATTATTTCAATACATAAATCCTTGGGGGGGTGTCATTCAAGATAGACTGACACCACAGTAGTCAGTGCAATAAGGTAGAAATAGGAGATTCTAAGAGGTGAATTAACATAAAGACAGCAAGGAAAGCAGATAAATTTTTAGGATATGGGCCTAGTCATGTAAGTAATATGAACAGAAGTGAAAAGATAAGAGTAGTAGCTAATAAAAGGTAATATAAGCTGAGGAGGAGGTCAAAAGAAGCCTTGAAAGACTAAACATGAGAAAGGCCCATGTGACGCTCAGGAGCAGGCAGGAAGGCTTGAGTTACCATTATTCATAATAGCCAAAAACTGGAAAAAACCTAGATGCCCCTTAACCAAATAATGGGTAAAGAAATTGTGGTACATTTACACAATGGAGTAGTCAGTGTTGTTAAAAAAAAAGAAAAAACAAAACAAAAACAATGGCATCTTGAAATTTGTAGGCAAATGTGTCAATTTAGAAAAAAAAACATATTGAATGAGGTAACCCAGACCCAGAAAGACAAATATCATATGTACTCATTCATAAATGGCTTTTAGACATAAAGCAAGGAAAATCCAGCCTATAATCCACAACCCCAGAGAACAAAGAGGAGCCTAAGAGAGAAATACATGGAACTAAATAGGATGAAGAAAAGAAAAGATCTCCCGAGTAAATTGGGAGCATGGGAATCATGGTACAGGGTAGAAGAGGAGAGGGGAGGAATAGAAGGGAGTGAGGAATAATGTATAGTGCAATAAAAACAATTCAAGAAAGATAAAAATAAAGTACATTTTCATCAAAAAATAATGAACTTACAAACATAGAAAAGCATTATCTTTGAACAGGCAATAAAATAATAATCAAGGAAGCTCTACATATAGCATTTTTAAGAGCAAAGAAATAGGATGTCATTTCACATAAGAAGTGAGGCTGGCTACAAAGAGGGAAAAGCACTAGGCCTAAAAGGACACATCATGTGGATACTCTGTAGTGTCAATATTAGTAAGTACCACAGAAAAGCAATTCCTTTGTTCTTATTATGGAAATTATTTGAGACTGAGTTGGAACTTGCATGTAGAAAGTGAGGATAGAAATATATGCTGCAATCTCAGCTATATAGACAACATATGTCATATTTTTAGTGCTAGAATTCAGTGGTTCTTGACTGGGACCAATTTGTTTCCCCCAAAATACCTTCAGTAATGTGGCAAGATACAATACCAACTCACAAAAGTCAGTAATCCTCCTATAATCAAATGATAAAGAAGCTGAGAAAGAAATCAGTCAAACATCACTCTTCACAATAGTCACAAATAACATAAAATATCTTGGGTTAACACTAAAGTGAAACACCTGTTCAACAAGAAATTTAAGTCTTAGAAGAAAATACCAGAAAATTGAAAGATATCCCATGCTCTTGAATAGGTAGGCTCAACATAATAAAAATGAAAATCGTACCAAAAGCAATCTATTGATTCAATGCAATCCCAATCAAAATCTCAACACAATTCTTCACAGACCTTTAAAGAACAATACTCAACTTCATATGTAAAAACAAAAGAAAACAAAACAAAAAGGATAGACAAAACAATCCTGTACAATAAAGGAACTTGCAGAGGTATCATCATCCCTAACATTAAGCTCTGTTATAGAGCTATAGTAATGAAAACAGCTTGGTATTGGCAAAAACAGACATGTTGACCAATGGAATTGAATTGAAGACATGGATGTTAATCCAAACATCTAAAAACACCTGATTTTTGACAAAGAAGCTAAAATTATACAATGGAAAAATAAAGCATCTTCAACAAATGGCACTGGCATAGCTGGATGCCAACATGCAAACTGATCTATCCCAATGCACAAAACTCAAATCCAAACAGATTAAAGACCTCAACATAAATTGGACCACATTGAACTTTATAGAAGAGACTTCTCCCTTTTTCCTTTGTAGCTCTTAATATTCATTCTTTATTCTGTATATTTAGTCTTTTGATTATTATGTGGTGAAGGCGTTTTGTTGACTCAGTCTATTTGGTATTCTGTAAGCTTTTTGTACTTACATTGCCATGTCCTCCTTTAGCTTGGGAAGTTTTCTTCTATGATTTCGTTGAATATATTTTCTGTGTCTTTAAGCTGGACTTATTCTCCTTCTATCCCTATTATTCTTAGATGTGGGCCTTTTCATAGTACCCCAGATTTCCTGGGTATTTTGTGTTAAGAGTTTTCTGGAATTAACATTTTATTTGACCAATGAGTCTATTTCCACTATTGTATCTTCAACTCCTGAGATTCTCTCTTCCATCTCTTGTATTCTGTTGGTTATACTTACATCTGTAGTTCCTGATCACTTACCCAGATTTTCTTTTTACAGAATCCCCTCAGTTTGTGTTTTCTTTATTGCTTTCAGTTTTCAAGTCTTGAACCGTTTCCTTTACCTTTTTCTTGGCTTTTGTTGCTTTCTTTAAAGGATGTGTCAATTTCTTTCCACTTTTTCTTTTCTTCTACTTCTTTTTTTTTAAAGATTTATTTACTTATTATGTACATGGTGTTCAGTCTCCATGTATGCCTGCAAGCCAGAAGAGGGCACCAGATCTCACTACATATGGTTGTGAGCCACCATGTGGTTTCTGGGAATTGAACTCAGGACCCCCAGAAGGGCAGTCAGTGCTCTTAACCTCTGAGTCATCTCTCCAGCCCCTTCCTCAACTTCTTTAAGGGAATTTTTTTCATTTCATCTTTAAGGGTCTCTATAATCTTCATAAACTTTTACTTAAGGTCATTTTCTTCTACTTCATCTGCATTGGGATTTTCAGGTGTTGTTGGTGTAGAATTACTAGTTTCTGTTGATGCCATATTGCCCTTTATGTTGTTGAATGTGTTCTTACACTGCCATCTGCCCATCTCTTCTTCCTGTGGGTCCAGGTGGGTCTAGGACTTTCTGTGCTTCAGGAGGTCCTTGTTCCTCCAGCTGGTATAGGTGAAGCCTGTGGCTTACCAGGTACAGATGGTTCAGTGCGTCTGGTGGATGTTGGTATGACTCTATAGTTCCTACAGGTATAAGCAAGGTTGAAAATCTGGTGGTCACAGATGCATGGGAGGTGGTTGGGAGTGTGGGGAGGCTGCTCTCAGGATTCCTGGTCTCTGGTGGGTGAGGATAGGGTGTAGGGTGTACCTCCAGTGACTGTAATCTAGAGAGTAGAGCACTCTAGCCAAGGAGTGAGATACTCACCTCTCCAGGTGGTGAGTAAGGCCTACATTAGTCTTAAAGATTAAAACAGTTTGTAGGCTGATTGCATTTTTGTGGCAGAATATTATCCCAGATACTATATGTGAAGGTTGGAACTCTCAAGTGCTTGACCACATTGAAGTTATATTGACAATGATGCTGTGGTATACCCATGCTTAGACAGTAAAACAATACTGGAAAGTTAGCAAATTGACTCCTTAATCAGCTATTTAAAATAATAAAGACAATATTTTGAAACACCATGTTCAACAATTACAGGATAATGTGGGGAAAGAACATTGGTTTCAAAATCCAAGGCAATGTTCTTATTAGTATGTCACTGTCAGGAGATGCAGCATATGACATCCTTTTTAAGCCTAAATGGCCATGACCACAACAGTATAGGAGCAATCCTGCATTGCCCCAAAAGAACAGACCATTAAAATGGCAAAGACAGGACTCTTGTACCAGTATTGCACAATCTAGTCCTTTGGCTAGTGAAACTGTGGCAGAATTTTCCATTTTACCAATTTATTAGGAATTTAATATTATTGACAATTCTCTCCATCAACAATATTTCATAACTGTCACCTTCTTTATGAGTTGCTGGTTCTTTACCAACAACCCTTAGATGAACTCCAGTCTTTGCAATTCTTATAAGTTTTGCCAGGGTCCTACAAACTTCTTCTATATAATTGAAAATTTTAGCATGAGAAAAAATGATGCATTGGAAAGATGAATAAAATTTGGTCAAAACTTTATAAGACAAAAAAAATTAGTGTGATAATACTAAGTTCCTAGTCTCTGAACTCAAGATAGAAAAGACTGTATGTTCCTACCTCATAGTTCAAATAGTGAACAGGAACAGTCAGTAATGATCTGAAACTATTGATTGCAGGAAGAATGGTGTCCAGAATGGGAGGTGGAACTCCATTAGCATTATCTTTCTTTCTACTGCCATTTTCTATGAGTCAGAGGCACTGAAAACGCAGCCTGCCTACATAAGTCTCCAAGATCCCCTATGTGAAAGAATTCTTGATAAAATGCTGAACTCTTACACAGGACAGGGAAAGGACTAACTAATTATCACAGAGTCATTACACTCAGTGAGGTCAAGAAAAAACAATCACATCAAATCCCAAATGATGTGAAGTTTTGGACAGTGTTCCATATTTCAAAGACTACATTTACCACTGTGGGAGGGTCCACCTGTATTTCTGTGTTTTTGATTGGTTAAATAAAGGGCTGCCTGGCTTATAGTTAGGCCAACCCTTAGGTGGGCGGAGTAGACAGAACGGAAGTTCTGGGAGGAGAAGAAAGGAAGTGAGAGCAGAAGCCACGAGCCGCCGCTGCAGATGGATGCAGGTTAGACCCTTCCGGTAAGTCACCACGTGGTGACTTACAGACTTTTATAATGGGTTAGTTTATGAGGAGAGGGCTAGCCGGGAAAAGGCTAGTGATAATAAGCCGGGCAGAGTTTAAATGAATCCAGTTTGTCATGTGGTTATTTCGGGTGCAGGCAGCCGCCAGCCGCTGAGCGGGCCAGCGGCTGGGAGCATGGGAGCCAGGCGCTGGGGAACCTACAACACACACCTCTCCCCGCCTAATCACAACATACCACAATTTATGTTTACTCTTTTTCTACCAAAATAACATGAAGATGTTCCTTTTATATTAGATTCTTGTTGGCCCAGATTTTAATATTGGTAATAACAATTGTTTAATTGGCACTGATTTAAATGTCACTTTGTACCTTGGTCAGCTGTTTTGGAAGAAAACAGTTATACTGAAAGGAACTGTATTTCAAATGAGAGGAAGCTGGCAGATAGTGAGAGGGTGGGAAAGAAATATCTTTATTGATTAGTGAACAAATAACCAGAGGACACATTAGGATCATGCTTCTTTGTAAAAATATATGCATTCAATTTCATAGGAGGAGACAGGTGAAAAGCTGAAACTTCCCTGGGCTCTGGACCAAAGCAAGGGAACTAGATATGAAGTACCAGCCTCTGATAAAGTACCAATTATTCTGCAATTACTTCAAAGAACTGTGGAGAAAATCCCAAAGAACACATTCTCTAAAGTAGCAAAATATTAAAAAGGATAGTGCTAAATATTAAATTGTGATCATTTTACCCAATTGTATGGTCTACTAATAACTAAAATTTTCTTTCTGTCTCTTCTATTACACTCTTATTTTAAAATTGAATCCTTTGTTTGCTTTTCGCTTTTCAATGAAAATCATAATTATACAGGCACAAGTATAACATTCGGATAATGAACATGACTTACTATCCATTTATGAGCCCCGAACTTAATTTATCAAAGTATCAAGTTATTAAAACATGACTTGCTTAAAAAATTATCAATTATAAATGAAAGAACAAGTTTTCAGATAGAGATAGCACTATGGAATCCAGCAAGTCATCTTTATGTCAATTGTAACATGAGGGGCCTGCTAGTTGGGGTTTCTGTCCCGACCGGTACCCCACAGCTGGCAAGCCCCAAAGAAAATCACACAGAGGTCTCCATAAGATTATAAACTGATTGGCCCATCAGCTCAGTCTTCTTACTAGCTCTTGTAACTTACATTAATCCATTGTTCTTATCTATGTTAGCCACAGGACGGTACCTTTTCTCAGCCAGGCAGCTCACATCCTGGTGGACTGGGCAGGACTGGGGGAAGAGCTTCCTTCTTCCTAGAATACTTCTGTTCTCCTTGTGCCACCTCTACTTCCTGTCTTGTTTTCCTGCGTATAATTCCTGCCTGGCCAATCAGTGTTTATTTTAAACATGATTGACAGAATACAGAATTGTCCCCCTCCAGGCAATAATATATTTAGAAGTGATAATAGGAACATTTGCAATAATATGTTAAATATACCAAATTATGAAGGTTAATTCTGTATTTCTAGGTGTTTTCAGCATCACAATTCTTAGGAAAATCCTTAATCATCCAGATCAAGCTATTGAATGAATGTATCCCATGATGCTTTTCAGAAATGA
>JAQHUG010000400.1:1162135-1176600 GCA_028555095.1 Dicrostonyx torquatus | reverse complement strand
TCCCTTCTCAGATCTTCGATTGGGTTGAAGATTAGATAAATGTAGTTAGTTACTTTCTTCTTATGACTTGGCCAATTTATTGATTGCATAAGAATTAAGCTAGTTGACTGAGATGGAGGGGGGAGGGCCTTGGGTTTCCCATAGGACAGGGTATCCTGCACCATCTTAAGGAAGCAGGGAGAGGGCAGTGGGGTAGTGGGAGAGCAGGAGGGCCGGGAACAAGGGGAGTAAATGTAATTTTTTCTTTTAACAATAAAAATTAAAAAAAGCTGAAATTTAAAAAAAATGATTGAGATTTTTCAGAAGAACAATACGCAAAATGTATTATTTCCAGAAAACTCTCTCCTCTCTGCTGGGAAAAGATGAACAATGAGGTTATTGCTATAGAGGGTGAGCCATCACCTCCCTTCCAGTCAGGACTCAAACCTTGACTCTGTTAGGTATGAAATCCTGTAAGTTACAGCGAGCCTTAAAGATGGGCTGGATGAGAAATTTAAATATGTCCCAGGGCGTGTGGAGTGACATGAATGTCTGGTCTTAATACAGGTTCACAGTGGAAAATACTGAATTATAATCCTATTAAAGAAAACCAAAATAGTTTGAATTCTTTCCATAATAATATTAAGCAGTACATTTGGTATAATATGGAAATTAGGAAACAGGGTTTGGGAGCTGTCTGCCTGGGTTCATATCTCTGCTCTAAATATAAAAGCTGAAACTGTTCTACTTACTTTACAGTTAAGTCTATTTCTACACTGGAAAAAATGAAATATTTAGTACAGAATATTTACCACTTTACAAGAAAAGTAAACTGAGTTAACATGTATAAATACCTGGAACTATATCCAACATAGAATAAATACATACAGTTTGCTACTATCATCTCCAATGTTATTTGATCACACTCACTGACCTGCCCATCCATGTATTGTTACTAATGACTGTTTCTGTTCACAGGATCACCACCATTCCTTCATGAACTGCATATGCATTTTCTTTAGCACTCACTGTCCTCTAGTGTGCTGGATACACTGATAACTGGGAAGCCAGAGTTATAAAAATAATTCCTACAAGATCCTTGTGCTTAAGATGTACCTCTTAACCCTATCTTTTCAAATTATCCTATTCTTGCCTAGACAAGTAGCCCAGCCTATAAATTTTGAAGTGTGTGGGTATACACAGATATCTCATGAGTTAGTACCATTAATTTCTCATCAGTGATGTTCCCTGGCTTTTCTTCAACTCCACTTCACTACACGTAACAAATATCTACCCAGAAAATGTGTAACATCACTACTTTCCTACAGTGTTTTAGCTTTGGAGATACACAAAATAAAACAAATTCTTATCCATGCACCTTATATTTTAATAGAGGAAGAAAGATGATTTATTTCTAATATTCAAAAGCAAGCTACTCTCATGGAAATAGACCATAAAAGGGTTATAATATAAACAGGGTGAACAAGATGGATCTCACAGTGACATTGTGATGTGAGTGAAGAGATACAGCATGTAGCACTAATGACACCTAGGGGAAAAGGGTAAGGGACTTAGGTGGAAAGAACAGCCAATGCCAAGGCCATGAAAATCAGGATGGTGCATTCCAGACACAGTGTTTGAGTAGGAAGAGTAGGTAGGGGTGGGCAAGTAGTGACATAAAAGTCCTTGGATATAATGGTTAGCTGGGGCATGCTACTCTAGAGACTTTTACTCTAAGGGGATTAAGGGTTTTAAGCAGAGAGGGATTAGACATAGAATTACATATTTTCCAGTTTTAATTACTAGGAATTGTGTAGAATTATGGTTTTTTCTTGGTCATTTATAGACATGTTTACAACCTACTTTGCTACAATCCAAGTTTCCCCTGTACACTCTTATATCCACCTCTGTTCTACTTTAGGACCTCTTTACCTTCCATAGTAGTCCTTCTCCTAAATTAATGACCCACATTGTATCAAGGTCTCTATGGAAATACAAAATGAGAGAAAATAGGAGCAATGTAATCATAAAAGAGTAAAATATGAGAGCAAATATATAGGAATATATGTGAGAGCTAATGGTGTCAGAATGGGCCAGCCTAGTAGAAACAGAATGTGGGTTCACAGACTAGGATGCATATTTTAAAAGAAACAGCCAAACAGGTCTTGCTAATAATCTGGATGGGGTATAAGAGGAGAGATTTCAGAGGTGATATCAGAATGATCAGAGTGGATGAGATCTGAGTGAAGAGGTGTAGTATGTAACTACATGAGAAATGAGAATGACCCAATGGAACTTGAGTAGGGAAGATTAGGTTTTCCATTTGGAATCTACTGCACTAGAAAGGCTTGTCACCACCCCAGCAAATGCCCTAGATACTAGGAAAGACAGGCAAGTCTAGAGTTGAAGAATCTACATTGAAAATGTATATGGTTTAAGGACATGGTTAAAGCCATGGCAGCATAAGGGACTAAGTTTAGACAGAACTGTGTTTTAGCCAAAAGAGGCACAATGCTGTCAGGAGTGCTATAGGATCCTTTGCAGTAGGATCTATCCCTGGTGTATAGGGTAGCTTGGTGGAGCCTATTCCATAAGGAGGGATGCCTTGTTGAGTCTTAATGCAGGGGAAGGGGCCTGGTCCTGCCCCAACTTATTGTGCCAGACTTTTTTGATTTCCCATGAGAGCCCTTACCCCTTGGGAGGAATGGATAGGAGTGCAGTGGAGGGAAGGAGAGGTGTGTCGTGAGGAGGGGTAAAAGGGAGAACTGTTGCTGTAATATAAAATAAAGAAGAAAGAAAAGTGAAGGAGGTTACCAGTGCTTGGTCTTTACCGGTCTGTCATCTGTAGAGAACATTCAAGATAACACAGGCAGAAAGCAGACTCACCAACAAACTAGATGGAGAAAGTGCTATTTTCTCAACTTAAAATGTACATTCTGTGGCTCAGAGACATGAGATGACTTACCTGTGGTCACAAATGACAGAGCCTTAAGGTTGCTTGCCATTTTATAAAGTCTTTGCATATTTTTCACGCAAGAGACAACTTATGACCTTTATTTGTGACAATAGCTAATTCTATATCTCTGAGCATTTGTCAGAAAATATGTGTGAATCTGCAGGCTGCTTATTTCCAGGCAATAAATAGAAAGGACTTTCAGTCTTAGAAAAAAAATTAAGATTACACATTGGCATTCCAACCTTTTCTTTTGGGTATTGAATGAATAGCAGACTGGGGAGAAGGCATAGCATGGTTTATGTGACCCACAGAATGAAACTTCAAAGATAGGTCTGTTGCCTATCACTCAGCCAAAGACCAACAGAAATAACTGCCTTCTTGGCTAACATGTCACAGTGAGATTTCAGATGAAAGCACAGTCCAGGAAGTGGTTTTTGAAGCCACAGAAATCTGTGCATAACAGCCAGCAACCATTCCTGTGTATGTACATGTATACACATGTATTCCAGTGTATGCCCATGCTTAAAAGATGAAAGGGGGAGGGAGACTATCATGTAATAAAATTGATTTATTAGATTATTTTACCTTAACCATTTCTTCCCTGTTTTTAGCTCGGATTTTCCAACTTGATTCAAACTCTTTAAGTATACCACCAGCTTTTCTTTTTTAACTATTAATTTGAGTTATTAAGGGACAGGAGGTGCACAGTAATTTCTTCAGTTATTCATAGCATGATCTGTAAGCATATAACCCATGATGAATACTAGTTTTCCACTAGTCCCTAATACCATTTCTGTGACTCACCCTAAGGAGCCAAGTTCTTGAGAACACATTCAACATAAAGGATTTAGTAGTATTTATAGAGAAAATGAACCCGGTCTTCCTTGCACAATTAAATAACAGAATTGAGTGAGAGGGAAAGAAACACAAAAATGAGTTCATCTCAAAAAACTTGGAAAAGCTGGTCAGGTGAACACAGGCTTCTTTTCTCATTTCCGTAGAATTTCTTATAAAACAAGACGAAAATTTCCAAGCCAAGGGTCAGCACTACAACACAAATGTTTCTAATAATGTCCCCAGAATGTGTATATGTGGGCATATGTGTGCTTGCGTGTGTATGTACATGAATGTGTTAGTGTTGCTAGGAACATAAACAAAGCTCTTATGCATGCAAAGCAAGTGATGTACCATTGAGCTCTATATCCATTTATTTCTTTTGAAGTACGTTCACTATGTTGTCCAGGCTGGCCTTGAAATCTTGGTTTCAAGCAAACATCTTATATAAATTTTTCACATAACAAAAATGAAATAAAGAAAATTGACACAGGTGAGAGTAAGTTTAAAATTTCTTTGGTTATATTTGTGATTACGGAAAAACAATTATTGTGAAATGAAATCCAGTCCTGCTCTACCTATGCCATAAAATGTTGTAAGGCAAAGACTTCCAGCTTCCTAACTGCTGTCTCTCTCCCATTCCTATGAGTCATTTCCTTCATTTTATTTGCCACATGACCAGCAGGTTTAACCTTCTATGAAAATGTCATTGTCCTTCTTAATAGGACTGTAGTGAAAATCTAATGAGATCACAGAAGTTTGAAGTCATTATGTGTGTTCAACACACTGAGTCTTCAGCTAGTGGCAGCCATTATTAACTCATATTGCCGAGTATTTGCATGGAGTTCCACCCAGTAACCCTGTCAAGGAACAAAGTATACTACTGTCCTAAAATATTGTCAGTCATTTCTAGTCTACTAATTGCAATTTTGTCCTATTCTTGCCTGGTTTAAACTCCTTGCCTTGCCCAAACATCTCATCTCAAAATCCTGTGCTGGCTCTCATAAGAAGAAAGTCACCCATTTCTCCTGAGCTCTGCAAAGCTTTGCTCAGCCCATCTCCTTTATGACTTGTCATCTTCAGCTGTACTGCTCTTACACTTTCACTGTCTCCTCCTGGCTGATCTTCAAACTAGATAGGCAGAATACCATCATCAGGTCCTTTGCACTTGCTGGCCCCTCCACTGGGAACAATCAAATGAGCAAATATTTAGTACATTTTCTTACTTTTCTGAGGGATCTGTTTTACAAAACCTACATGGTGGGCATGGTCTTCCATTGCCACTCTGAAAAGTGTGCTCTCTACTTGAAGGCCTACCTGCTCTGTTGTCTGTAGTTATTTCACCTTATGAAGAACTTCCTACATAGTTCTCTTGCATTCCTTCAAATGAGAATAAGCACTACTATCCAAGAGCCTGGAGTAGTATCTGATGTGTACCAGGGACGTAGCATCCTTGTGTTTCATGAATGGTTAAAAAACCCAAAGCAATGATACACGGTAATGTTCAGAAATGTTAAATTGTCATAATTTACAACACTAAAGTGGCACCTTAGAAATGAATCTGATAGGTACTTAAAATATATACCTGACCTCGAACTCGTGATCCTCCTCCCTCTGCCTCCTTCAACAAATCCTTCCAGTGTAAACAAAGGACATTGAGTCTATAATTCATGATCCTAGAGAAGCTAAGTAATAAGGAGAACCCAAAGAAAAACATATATAGACCCACTTGGAAATTGGAAACAGAAAAGATCGCCTGACAAAATTG
Source organism: Dicrostonyx torquatus (assembly GCA_028555095.1). Taxonomy (NCBI): domain Eukaryota; kingdom Metazoa; phylum Chordata; class Mammalia; order Rodentia; family Cricetidae; genus Dicrostonyx; species Dicrostonyx torquatus. The sequence goes on along the minus strand of JAQHUG010000400.1, from coordinate 1,171,063 downwards.
GCAGCATTGGGGCAGGGGGAGAAGAAAGGCAGAAGGGGAGGGTTAATGAGAACTTTAGGGAATGGGATACTTGAGATGGAGAAATGACAGAGATGAGAGCAAGGAAAGAGATATCTTGATTTGGTGTGGGACAATTCTGTCAATCATGTTTTAAATAAAGCTGATTGGCCAGGCAGGAAGTATAGGCAGGAAAACCAGACAGGAAGTAGGTGTGGCGCAAGGAGAACAGGAGAAATTGGGAAGCAGGAAGCTTCCCTGGCATTCCTGCGCAGATCTTCAACGAGGCAACATGTAGCATCCTGGCTGAGAGAAGGTATTGGCTATGTGGCTGACAATGGGTTAATATAACTTATGGGAGCTAGTAAGAAGCCTGAGATAATGGGCCAATCAGTTAATAACCTAATGTAGACTCTCTGTGTGATTTTCTTTGGGGCTTGCTGGCTATGGGGTACTGGGTAGGACAGTAACCCCAATGAGCCAGCCCTCATGTTACATTGATTGAGGGAGGCATTATAGGGTTAGCAGAAACCAGGCTTAGAAAAATTCCCAGGAACCCACAAGACCCCGTCCAAGACCCTAAGCAATAGAGAAGAGGGGACCTGATCTTGATTTGCCTTGTAATAAGACTGATGATTATCTGAAATATCACCATAGAACCTTCATCCAGAAACTGATAGAAACAGAGGCAGAGACCCATATCAGAGCACTGGATTAAGCTCCCAAATTCCAGTTGAAGAGTGGAAGGAATGAAAATATGAGCAAAGAGTTCAAGACCATGATGGGTTCACCCACTGAAACAGTCTACCTGAGCTAATAGGAACTCACCAACTCTATCTGGACTGGAAAGGAGCAAGTATTAAGACCAAACTAGTCCCTCTGAATGTGTTTGACAGTTTCATGGCTGGGGAAGACCGAGGGGCTGCTGGCAGTGGCAGCAGGATTTATTCCTACTGCATGTACTAGTTTTTTTTTTTGATCCTATTCTCTTTGGATGTATATCTTGCTCAACCTAGATATAGTGGAGAGGGCCTTGAACTCTGCACAACACAATGTGCCTTACCCTCTCTGAGGATTGAATGAGGGTAAGGTAGGAGGGTGTGTGGAGGGAATGGGAGGAGGGGAGAGTGGGAACTTGGATTGGTATCTTTTAAAATCTAATAAATTAATAAAAAATTAAAAAAAAATAAAAAATCTAACAAATTAAAAAAGAAAGAAAATATTTACCTGAGAAAGCAAGAATTACATGACTAGTGTTTATATTATTTTTTGTCCTAATCAAGTGATAATGTCTGAAAAGAAAGACAAGTCATGAGATAAGCTGTGACCCATACATAGGCATGGAAACCTGGATAGCCATTGCTCTTAACTTGATGAACAACAGGCTGAGAAAATAAGCCATGAGTTCCCGAAAATTGTTCACAGTCTTAAGTGCTAGATCTGTGATAGACAACATTAGAGCCATGCTCCTCAGAAGGCAGCCCAGTGACCAGCATCCTCCCTTGAAAAACACATTCTTCTGCCTTCTCTCAGATTTTCCAATTTGGAGGCATAAAATTTAGTGGGTTACCCAAGTTACCCTTGTACATCTAGGAAGTAGAATGTTGGAATAGGATTGAAGTACAATATCTTAGGATATCAACAGATCCTATTTCCACCTCATCTAACAAGCTGTCTACTAGAATTTGGACAACTCAAGTATTTTCCAGGCTCAACATCATGACATTTCAAACGAGTACCATTACAACACCAAGTAACTTAAAATGACAATAGAGCAACAAAAGCAATAATGGTGAATATTTCCTGTGGCTATGGAATCAATGGGCTATGTTTCATTTTATTGAATCCCAACATAAACCTAAAGAGGTCTATGCAACCATTATGCATATTTTGTAGCTAGAGAAAGTAAACTTCAAATAGATGGAGAGACTCAGACAAGGTCAGTCAGCTATCAATGAACAAACCAAATTTTTTGAAGTAAGTAAAGGAAGCAAGTGGTAACCTTGTATTTGATAGAAAGGGTGAAACAACTGGGGTGTCCAGAAGGTCTTCTACTATTCATGCTGCTGATAGAAGATTTTTTTTGTTGTTCACTATTTCCTTTCCATCTTATTAACAGCTCTTCATTTCCTTTCCTATCCCAGAGCAAACCACTGATTCACCATCAGACATTGATGCAAGGGTGGCCTTCTCTGAAGAGCATCTTGCCTGCTGCTCTTCTGACTGTACATTTTCCATTTTGAACATGGGCTTCACTTCCATTGTTTTACTCTACCTTTTGATTATGAATCCATCAAACTCAGCTACGTCTCACTTTATTCAGTGTAAATGTGGGAACATCCTGGCATGAATACAATCAGGAGGTCACATAACTGCAAACCTTCCATTGCATACAGTAATTACATGACATCAGTTTACCTTGTCCATGATTACATTCCTGTGCAAGTGTGTGCTTATGTGAATATTTTGTGAGCACATTTCAGAGCATGTGGATTTTAAATAAACATGACAGCGAGTGAAAATTCTCTACAAAGAAAATGAATTAGATAGTAACTGCTCACTTTATAGAAGTACTCTGCATTTGTGCAAACCACTTCATACATTCACTCTTTTTTTATTTTTTATTTTTTTTTTGGTTTTTTGAGACTGGGTTTCTCTGTGGCTTTGGAGCTTGTCCTGGAACTAGCTCTTGTAGACCAAGTTGGTCTCGAACTCACATAGATTCACTCTTAAATCAGCTAACTGAGGTCACTGAAAATATGTATGACTCATTCACTCTATTTGTGCCATGAACTAATAAAGCATGTGATACATAGAATACATCTATGTATGAGCATGCAAAATATCTCTATATATCCACAGAGAAAAATAATATATCAAAACAGACAACATTAGCTAAATTTAAGCAGTGGTCAGCAAATTTTCTCTGAAAAGAGATAAATAGTAAGCATTTTTAGTTTTTCAGGTTACATGGTTTTTGTGTTCAGATAAAAAGTAAACAAATAGGTATAATTGTTTTCCAATAAAATTTTATTTACAATAGTAGAGGGTTGGCTAGATTTATCTGGTGGGTCCTAAATTACTAAACCATTATGAGGATTAAAGAATGTATATTCAATGGAATTGTATAAACATCCACTAAACAAAAAGTTTCTTGTATCAAGATGAAAAGCTATTCAAGACATATCAAGAGAAGTGAAGAAAGCCAGTGCAAAGTTCTCTGAATAGATATAAACAGACTATATATGTGTATATATAAGAAAGAGGTCTACAGGAAACAAGCACTAAACGTTTGACAGAAATAACTATTTCCAAAGGAATGGGGGTGGAGTATGAGGGACAGTCATAGTCTGTATTATATTCCCAAAGCTCTGATAAGTTTTTAAAAGGACAAGCATATGTGTTCAATTGACAAAGCACTGCAACTATTTTAAACAGTATGTCTGTGCTTTAAAAGCAGCAAGGATTTATAAAAGTGCTTATATTATTAAAGTCTCAATAAAACTAATGTCCTCTAGATGTCAATTATTCCATCTCTCCTCTCTTGGTGCTAAGCTTTGTGATGACAAGGGCTGCATGCCCATTCTTTCCATCCATGTATCATTAGCATTCATGCACAGATGCACATATATATCACACAGATAAACATACAGACAGATACACACAGAGAGGGAAGGAAAAGGGTAGAGAGGGAGGGAAGGAGAGAGAGCACAAAGTAGGTGGCCTAGCAATGTATATACACTGTGACCTTATTCCCTGGTGCATAAAGAATCTCTATATTGGCACTGAACCATAGAGTTTGTTTTTAGAAACTGCAAGAGGTCACAGTTTCATACACAAAGGCCAAGTAATAAACTCCACACCACTGGGTGTTTATTAGAAATGTCAGATTGTGTTACAAAGGTGTTTTCTGTTGCCCAAGTTACATCTATATCACATTGTATTTAAAAACAACCTTTCAGAAAGTTGACATCAGAATATACATAGAATAAATATCCGCATTGCTTGATGGTAGGAACACAGAAGACAGAGAAATGTGTTTATTTCTAAACCAAGGTCAATGGGGCTCGTTCACTTTCACCAACCCAACTTGCAGACTAGATTTTTCCCTAAGCCCTTTAGTGACTCATTTGTAAAGCTAACTCACAATATGGAGTCCTGTTCCATCAGAGTCAACTTTTCATTTCTACATTCTGTACTATTTTTGTCAGGTGAGAAAACATACTTAGGGCAGTACATTCCCCATGCTTACTTCTAAAGATACCCTGGAAAATTTCTGTGCATAAGACACATTGAATTCAGTAGAAAGAGCACTAAGCTTGGTTGTCAAAAGATCTAATTTTATTTTTGTGTGTTATTGGGATGTGTGGCCTTAAAATTATGGCATAGAGTCTCATGTCCCAAGTTTACCTACAAATACAAGGATATCCTTTCCACCATAGGTTGCTATACAGACTAAGCATTCTTCCTAGCACAGTGTAAGGTATCAAAAGATGGTGGCCAAATTGATCCCACAAGTTGTCTTCTAACCTTCACACATTGACTGTGCACTTGTATATTTATACAGAAGCACATACATATTTGTGTACACACACAAACACAAATATATGTATACATAAATGAATAAAATTGTATACATACAGAAACACAAACACACAAAACCAATAAAATGCAATTATTAAATGGCTGACTATTCCTATAATTTATAAAGACTTTTATTAATTACTGTCTCATTTACTTTCACATAAGGTAGACGTGGTACTGTAATCACAATATATTGCTTCATAAAAAGGAGGAAAAGGACACTGAGCCTAAGCCAAGTAGAAAATGTACAAGTTGAGAGTCAAAAATCTAAGCTTTGCCTTGATTTCTTCTCTGCTCCTTGGATTCAACTCATAAATACTCCTATATCCCTGTCCTTCACTGTGGATTATGAATCAGAACCAGACTTGGACATGAAGGAAACTAGAAGTATGTTGTAAAATAATATTGTAATATTGCCGACTTAGATCATTGGTACTGAATAGCATAGTAATATGAGTAGATGTCTTTAAGCTTCCATGGGGCTAGATTAGTACAGCTCTTAGCCATCAGAGAAGTTTGTGGAGGTATATGTGTGTGTGTGTGTGTGTGTGTGCATGCAATGTATGGTGGTCAACACTGAAACTAACAACTGGTTAAAGTACAGAGAGTATCTGTGGATAATTTATCCATAAATATGATATCTATATCATCCTTCTCTTTACAGGTTTAGAGTCTGTTGTCTAAGACTTGTGGAAAGACTGTAAGAATCAGAAGTCAGGGAAGAAGCAAGCGCCCCTTCTCCTGCACTGAGGAGATCCATCCAGAGGGGTAAGTGTGTGCCCACCCAGCCGGAAGTTCCCAGGAACGGAGTACAGGACCCCTCCAGCTCCTGCTGCAGGGATTTCTTTGTTGCACATGACCCTGCTGCCCCAAGCCTGCACTTTTGTTTGTGTGGTCTTTGGCCCAGCAAGAGTCACTGCTCCTGTTCCTAGGAGATCCATCCAGAGACGTAAGTGTGTCCCTGCCTGGCTGGACGGTCCCAGGAATGAAGTACAGGCCCCTTCCTTTCACTAAATGTTTCTGGCCATTCAGCAGGGTGTCTCCCTGGCTACTGGCTTTCTCTAGTTACCCATTGTATCTTGCCCCCAAGCACTCCTTTCCTTCTGCGGGGTCCTTTGATCCACCAGCACAGCCTGCTTCAGGATAGAGGGGATCTGAGAGCCAGCTCCAGTGCTAAGGGGCCCTAAGAGAGGGCAGACCAAGAAAATTTCCCAAGTACATAGTCACAGCAAAGATTGGACCAAGATGCCAAGACTCTCCTGGCCGCATTTGAAAGAAGATGGGCAGGCACCAAACAAGAATTCCTCCAACAACTTGATAAACATGACAACACCAGAAACCAGAACACATGCAACAGAAAGACTTGAACACCCTAATTCAGAAGAAGTAGAAGAAATCTACTTTAAACATAACATTATGAACATAATAGAGGCCCTTAAACAGGGTATGAAAAACTCCTTTAAAGAAATGGAACAGAAGACAAACAAAAAGTTAGAAGAAATTAATATATCCCTGAAAGATACCCAAGAAAACCAAGAAAAAGCAATCAAACAGGTAAAGGAAACAGCTCAAGACTTGAAGACCGAAATGGAGGCAACAAAGAAAACACAAACTGAGGGATGGCTGGATATGGAAAATCTGGGTAAACAAACAGGAACTACAGAGACAAATATATCCAAAAGAATACAAGAGATAGAAGAAGAAATCTCAGGCACTGAAGATAGTATGGAGAAAATAAACTCATTGATCAAAGAAAACAGCAAATCCGAAAAATTCTTAACACAAATCATCCAGGAAATCTGGGACACCATGAAAAGACCAAACCTAAGAATAATAGGGGTAGAAGAAGGAGAAGAATTACAGCTCAAAGGCTCAGGAAATATATTCAACAAAATTATAGAAGAAAACTTTCCCAACCTATAGAAGGATATTGCCATGAAGGTACAAGAAGCATACAGAACACCAAATAAACTGGATCAAAAAATATATCCTCTCACCATATAATAATCAAATCACAAAACATAAAGAATAAAGAATATTAAGAGCTGCAAAGGAAAATGGTCAAGTAACATATAAAGGTAAATCTATCAGAATTACACCTGATTTCTCAATGGAAACCATAAAAGCCAGAAAGTCTTGGATAGTTGTGCTGCAGACACTAAGAGAACACGGATGCAAGCCTAGACTACTATACCCAGCAAAGCTTTCTTTCACAATGGATGAAGAAAACAAGATATTCCAGGACAAAAACAGATTTAAACAATATGTAGCCACAAACCAGGCCTTACAGAAAGTACTAGAAGGAAAACTACAACTCAAGTAAGCCAACAACACCCATAATAACACAGACATCTGACAACCCTCCACAAGCACAACTCAAAGAAGGGAAACACACAAACACTACCACAAAAAAACCAGAGTTTGATGGGGAAAGACTTTTAGCCAATCACATCATGTTGGGGTATGGCCATTGGGACCCCAGGTAACAAAAACCAAGAGAAAACAAGAGTGCTCTCTCTCCATGCAGTGTCTGCTGGATGGATAGGACTTCAAACTTCCCATCCTGGCAGCGTGAGTCTTCCCTCTTTTCATTAATTAAAAATATCTTTATTATTGAGCTGGCTTGGTTATTTATTGTGCTGATCCAATACATCTACATGCACAAAAGCTAACAACCACTAGTCATTAATATCACTTGATATCAATAGATTCAATTCACCTATAAAAAGGCACAGGTTAACAGAATGGATATGAAAACAGGAGCCAAAAATATACTGCATACAAGAAAAACACCTCAACCTCAAAGACAGACACTACTTCAGAGTAAAGGGTTGGGAAAAGATTTTCCAATCAAATGGACCTAAGAAACAAGTGGGTGTGGCTATACTAATATCTAACAAAATTTATTTCAAACTAAAATCAATCAGAAGAGATGGAGAGAGACACTTTATACTCATAGCAGGAACAATTCATCAGGATGAAATTTCAATCCTGAATTTCAATGCCCCAATATAAAAGTGTGCACATATGTAAAAGAAACATTACTAGAACTCAAAGCACACATCAAACCCCACACACTAATAGTAGGTGATTTCAACACTCCTCTCACACCAATGGACAGGTCAAACAGACAGAAACTTAACAGAGAAATAACAGATGTAATGAATCAAATGGACTTAACAGACATCTATAGAACATTCTACCCAAATAAAAAAGAATATACCTTCTTCTCAGCATCTCATGGAACCTTCTCGAAAATTGATCACATACTCAGTAACAAGGCAAAAATCCACAGATACAAAGAAATTGTAGTAACTTTCTGTGTCTTATCAGATCACCATTGAATAAAGTTAGACTTCAAAACAATTCTAACCCCAGGAAGCCTACAAACTCATGGAAACTGAACAGACAACTACTGAACCACCCCTGCGTCAAGGAAGAAATAAAGAAAGAAATTAAAGTCTTCCTTGAATTCAATGAAAATAAAGGCACAACATACCCAAACCTGTGGGACACTATGAAAGCAGTGCTAAGAGGAAAATTCATAGCACTAAGTGCCCACATAAAGAAAATAGAGAAAGTTCACATTAGAGACTTAACAGCACAGCTGAAAGCTCTAGAAAAAAAATCAGACTCACCCAGGAGAAGTAGAAGACTGGAAATAATCAAACTGAGGGCTGAAATCAATAAAATAGAAACACAGAAAACAATCCAAGGAATCAATGAAACAAAGAGCTGGTTCTTTGAGAAAATCAACAAGATTGACAAACCCCTATCCAAACTAATCAAAAGGCAGAGAGAGAGCACACAAATTAACAAGATCAGAAATTGTTGACTGAGGTTTTCTGTCTCAGTGGGTCCTTGTTCTGCCTGGTTCCCACAGTCGTTAAGTCCCAAAGAAATCACACAGAGGTCTACATTAGTTATAAACTGATTGGCCCTTTGCTCAGGTTTCTTATTAACTCTTATAACTAATGTATCCATTATTCTTATCTGTGTTAGCCATGTGGCTCTGTGTCTTATTCAGCAAGGCAGTCACATCTTGTTTCTTCTGTGGATTGGTCACAATAAATGTGGACCAATCTTTCCTCTTCCCAGAATTCTCCTGTTCTCTTTGACTTGCCTCTACTTCCTGTCTGGTTGTCTGGCGTATACTTCCTGTCTGGCTATGGGCCAATCTGCATTTATTTAAAATATAATTGACCAATATAGACATGTTCTCCCGCACCAAGAAATGAAAAGGGGGACATAACAACAGACACTGAGGAAATTCAGAGAATCATTAGGTCTTACTACAAAAGCCTGTATGCCACAAAATTGGAAAATTTAAAAGAAATGGACAATATT
>JAQHUG010000400.1:1142635-1157164 GCA_028555095.1 Dicrostonyx torquatus | reverse complement strand
CTGAACAGATAATTCTCAACAGAAGAAATTCAAGTGGTCTAAAGATACTTAAGGTCATGTTCAACTTCCTTAGCTATCAGGGAAATGCAAATCAAAACAACTTTGTGATACCATCTTACACCTCTCAGAATGGCTAAAATCAAAAACACCAGTGATAACCTATGCTTGAAAGGATGTGGAGTACGGGGAACACACCTCCATTCCTGGTGGGAATGCAAACTTGTGCAACGGCTTTTGAAACCAGTGTGGTGGTTTCTCAGAAAACTGGGAGTCAACCTACCTCAGGATCCAGCAATACCACTCTTGGGAATATACCCAAGAAATGCCCAATCATACTACAAAAACATTGGTTTAACTGTGTTCATAGCAGAACTATTTGTAATAGCCAGAACCTGGAAAGAATCTAGGTGCCCCTCAATGGAAGAATGGGTAAAGAAAGTATGGCACATATACCCATTAGAGTACTACTCAGTGGTAAAAAAACAATGACATCTTGAATTTTGCATGCAAATCGATTGAAATGGAAAACACTATCCTGAGTGAGATAGTCCAGACCCAAAAAGATAAATATGGTAAGTTCTCACTCATTAGTGGATTGTAGCCATAAACAAAGGACATTGAGCCTATAGTTCATGATCCTGGAGAAGCTAAATAATAAGGTGAACCCAAAGAAAAATAAATATGGATCCTCCTGGAAATTGGAAGAAAACAAGATCACCGGGCAAAAGTTGGAAGCAAGTGGGTGGGGAAAGGGGTGGGGGTAGAGGTAGGGAGCTAGGGGAAGGGGAGAGGGGGAAAGAGAAGGGAGAAGGGTAGGACTAGAAAGAGCTGGGGGGAGTGGGAGGGTGGAGATGGAGGAAGGGTAGATATTGGAGAAGTGAATAAGATATCTACATTAAAGGAGTCATTTTAAGATTGGCAAGATTGGCTCTAGAGGGAATCCCAGGTGTCCACGGGGATGTCCCCAGCTAGGTCCTTGGGCAGCAGAGGAAAGGGTGCCTGAACTAGCTTTGTCCCATAGTCACATTGATGAATATCTTGATCATCACCATAGAAATTTCATCGGATGGGTGGAGATAAAGACAGAGACCCACATTGGAGCACTGGACTGAGCTCCCAAGGTCCAGTTGAAGAGCAGAAGAAGGGAGAAGATGAACAAGGAAGTCAGGACCACGAGGGGTTCGTCCATCCTCTGAGACAGTGTGCCTGATCTAATGGGAGCTCTCCAAGGTCAGGTGGACTGGGACTGAAGATCATGTGATCAAGCCAGACTCTCTGAATGTGGCTGTCAATGTGGTCTGAGTGAGAAGACAATGATAATGGCACTGGGATTTGATTCTACTGCATGTACTGGCTTTTTGGGATCCTAGTCTTTTTGGATGCACACCTTCCTAGGCCTGGATGGAGGGGGGAGGGCCTTGGACTTTCCACAGGGCAGGGTATTCTGCCCTCTCTTACAACTGGAGGGGGAGGGGAGAGGAAGAAGTGGGGGAGCGGGAGGGAAATGGGAGGAGGTGGAAATTTTGAATAGTATTATTTATAAAGCAATAAAAACTGTCATAAGATGCTAGAACTAATGGGCCAAGCAGTGATTAATATAATATAGTTTCTATGTGTTTACTTTGAGGCTGAGTAGCTGAAACAACCAAGCGGCCTTCCTTACAACATCTTCCCCTTCCTATTCATTCTTCTGTCTTCATTCAGAAAGTAGTTCTTGAGCCTTCTCTTCCCAGTTCCCAGTGCTAGGCAGGGGACTGGCTATCTAAAGTCACATTACTTATTTCAGCATCCATCCTCCAAGCCTCTGAACTTAAGGAACTTGGACTTTGTGACTGATTTCAACAATGATTCTTTAGCTCAAAGGATAAACTATATTTTCCCCCTTTCCTCTCCTTCTGAGTCCTCAATTTCCTGTTTTCACTTTGTATGCTTCCATAACTATGGAAATATGAACATTTTAAGGCTTCTGAAGATGAATTCTAGGGTTGTATGCCTGCTCAGCATATACCACCAAGCTATATCTCCAGGGCATTGGCCATCTGAAACTTCTAAGAAAGGCCTATTTTCCTTCTTATTATGTGCATCCAACCACTGTCACTATCAACAGCACTGGTGGAATAATCCACATTTTACTGAACACTTCTTACATTGTGTGTGCTGTGTTAAGCTTTCCCTTTTATTATCTGGCATGTTTTCCCAAGTCTTAGGCAACAGGCTGTTTCCCTGTTCTACGTATGACACAAGTAATCCAGATTTTACAGTTTGCATAACTTTCTCCAAGTCATATAGGTAAAAAGTGCTGAAGCAAATTTTGCAGCTGCATCTGTCTAAAGACCAAGCTTCATACTCTTCTCCACTGTATTATATGGCCTCAAGTCCCACCAGACTTTACAGCCTAGAAAATACTGTTCTCAATATTATGGTTTGGTTTTATCAGTTGAATAAATGAGTACTCTTAGTCATAGCAGAGGAGTTTTCTGAATGAAACCCAAAATTCTTAGGAGTAATCATAATTACAACCATATGAGACCAACAAAAAGAGAATTATAAAACATTTTTGAGAAATATACACAGAAAAGTTGAATAATTAGGGAGACACATCATGATCCTGAGTTAAAAGACTGGATGTGCTAGGAAAAAAAAATGATTCTTTGAAAAATTGTAGTCTTATTTGAATTCTAATAAAAACCTTAACTGGTCTCCTTTGGGAACCTGACAAAATAAGCCTAAATTTTAGCAGAAAAAAAGTAAGACATGCACAGAAAACTTTGAAAAGATAAATAATAAAGGAACACATCTTATCAGATACTAAAATTTTTGTTCATAACCACTGCATTTTAAACATATGTTGTAAATCTATCATTATTAAAGTACAAACGTAGAGAAACAAATATTGACACAGATCAACAAAGCTATATTTCTCCTGGGAATTTTCCTAGTATCAGACTTCTCCCTAGCCCTGCAATGACTCTCTCTATGGCGATGTCTCCTTAATTGTTTTCCCATCCTATTCTTCCCCAACTCAACCATTCTGTTCCCTCATGTTTTCATCCTCTCCCCCTTCCATTTTCTGCCTGATCCCTGCAAGGAAGACCCCAGCTAAGATTTCTAGCAATAGTGGAGAGGGTGTCTGAACTGGCCTTCATCGCTAATCAGATTGGTAATTATCCAACTGTCATCAGAGAACCTTCATCCAGTACCTGATGGAAGCAGATACAGAGATCTACAGCTAAACACTGGGCCAAGCAAGCTCTGGGAGTCCAGCTAAACAGTGGGAAAAGGTATTACATTAGCAAGGGAGGATCCAGATCATATTGAGGAAACCCACAGAGACAACTGACCTAAACTTGCTGGAGCTCAAAGACTTTATACTGACAGCTTAGGATCCTGCATGGGACAGAACCAGATCTTCTGCATGTGGGTGATAATTCTTTATCCTGGTCTATTTGTGGGACCCCTGGCTGTGGGACCAGGATCTATCCTGAGTTCATGAGTTGGCTTTTTGAAGCCCATTTCATATGATGGGATGCCTTGCTCAGCTTTGATGCATGGGGGAGGCTTGGCCCAGCCACAACTGAGTGCCACTGAATGGCAGACTGTTGACTCCCCATGTGAGGCCCTACCTTTTTCTTAGGAGTGGATGAGGGTGAATTAGGGGTAGCTGGGGAGCATGATGGAAAGAGGGGGGGATGTGTTTGGCACGTAAAATGAATAGAAAAACAAAATATAAAAAACAAACAAAAATGTATTTATCATCCATGCTCATCTTATTATGTACTGAGTGATAAAGGAAGCATTTAAAATCACAGTGAAAGAAACAGAATACCAATAAATTGTATCAGGACACGTAGTTATCTAAAGAATAAGAAATAGAATCTGTTATTGTGCACCATGAAGTAAATTATATATGTATTATTGAGAAAAATGTTTAAGAAATTCAGTCCATAAAACAGGAAGAAAATAGAAGTAGATATTTATCAAACCACTAATGGGAGTAGAATTTTTAAGCTTGAAATAATGGAATAAATAATTTAGAACATTAATAAACTCGACTTTATACAGATTAGAACTCTTCTAAAAAAAAACCCAACCCATCCAACCATCCCATAATCAAACTTAAAGGGCAATATGAAAAATAATGAAACTTTCACAACAAATAAGGCAAATGATTGCTTTCTTTAACATATAAGGCATCCATAATCCTTATATGGAGGGAAACTGAGATGCCTTTTTGGGTAAAGGCATTTGTCACAAAATCTTATGACTAGGTTTCAATTGCCAGGATCCACATGACAGAAGGAAACTTGACTTTGGCAAGTTGTCCTCTGACCTCCACACATCCACTGTTTTACACACACACATACACACACACACACACATCACTAAAGCTACAAAAGAAAAATATTAATACTTAAATAACTGAGAAACTATGTTTAATGTGCATTCCTGGGCTATGGCCTATAAACTCCTTCAGGACATAGCTAGGAACTATAAATGAATAGTATAAGAAATGGTTCATTTTTTTTCACATCTCGTTTTGCCCCAGTAATTAGAGGAGAAGTGTGTGTTGTGTTCCCCAGCTGCCAGCCGCTGGCCCGCTCAGCCACTGGCCACCTGTACCCGAAATAACTATATGAGAATGGTATTCATTTAAATCTAGCCTTTTCTTGGCTAGCCCCAACATCATAAACTAACCCATTATAAAAGTCTGTGTGTCACCATGAGGTGGTGATCTTACCGGATGGTTCTAAGGTGCACCCATCTACAGTGGAAGACTCATGTTGACTGACTGACTTCCTTCTCTCTTCCCAGAACTTCTGTTCTGTCTACTCCGCCCACCTAAGGGCTGACCTATCTTACAAGCCAGACAGAGTCTTTATTTAACCAATCAAAGCACAGAAATACAGATGAACCCTCCTACTCCATATTATGTTATTACTATGGCTCTGTAATATATATATATATATATATATATATATACACATATATATTGATTTCTGAAATGCTAAGAATGAGGTGATGATTGTTAAATAGGGAAATATGTGTGAAGAAATAAGTGGTCCACTTCTTGGAATGCTTGCCATGATATAAGTCTGAAGGAAGTACAAGGGGGATATAAGAAAGGTTGTGGTCAATTTTACTAAGTTTGGGGCACTCAATTGTCATGATAGAAGCAACCATTGGCATTGTCTTGAAACATAACGAGATATGCCCCAACTGTTTGGAAGATGAAATATAAGTGTATTTCAGAATGAGTAAGGAAGATAAGCAGACACAAGTATAACATGCTTATGTGTGGTTATGTATAGGGGTGTGGTACATTGATTAGGGATGAGACCTTTAACTAGACCTGTTGTAACTACACTTCTAAGCCACAGCACTTAACACTTTATATATCATCTTCCAGAAAATGAGACCAAGAATTATAATCAAGCAGTACTGTGAAGGAATACACATTTTAGAAAGCAAAATGACTTCAGAAAGAAAATACATTGAATAACACCAAGACTGGAGTTCAAAAGAACAATAGAAGGCTATTACAGCAATCTGAGGTAGAAATTGTAAGATTCTCATTTAAAACATTAGCATTGGAATAGAAGGCTCTAATTCACAAGATGTTTAAGACAGCTCATACAAGAAGAAATCCAAGTGACTCATACTGAAAACACATGAAAGCCTATCATTAATTAAAGGCATGCATCTTAAAACTTGAAAATGTGTTACTTTCCAAATTATCACAAAGCTCAAATATTTTTACAAGTAATACTATAGAATACTGACCATATTGAGTTTAAACAATTTTGGATATTGGTGTGATCAGTACCTAAGAATGAAATAGCATGAAAACGGTTTTATTACTGATGTTACACTCTGAAAAACTTTTAATGATGTAGGTAAATGCTTAGAAGTTGTGTGTCTAGATTCATACATTCAGTTAACACTTTTAAATCTACTAATGTTACTAGGAATAGAGGGTAAGAACTACTTTTACCCAAGAGGAAAAGATATAAAGATATACATTTTTCTCAACCCCTAGATAAAGACAACACATTCTTGAGTTATGGAATGTGGAGAAATCTAGTTGGTATTTGTCTGGAAGTTCATGTGTACTGGATGGCTTCCATGGCACTGGAAGATGCAGTACAGGTTACAATATGAAAGAAGTATTCATTAGCCTTACCCAGATGTGAAGCTTTAAACTATAATGATGATTGTCTTGCAAAAAGTATCCACTGGTCTAAGAGTGATTCAAACATCATGGATGCTTCTGATGGTATTTCAGCCCCACTCAGTAAGATGAAACCATAGATGGGACTATTGTAGACCCAAGAACCAATTACAAGGTCATAGGATTAAGGAGGGAACCTAGTATTATCATTCTCCTAAATGGATATGTTATTAAACTGACTCCTAAAGAGAATATATATATAAAACAGACTCACCTACTGGCAAAAGTGCAAAGAATAAAAAGTTACTGTGGAATTCTCATACATAAATGAGGCATCTATAACAAACCCCCTGTCTCCCAGGGCTCGGGAATCATTGTGAAAGAAGAGTGGAAAGGGGGCTGGACAGATGGCTCAGTGATTAAGAGCATTGACTGCTTTTCCAAAGGTCCTGAGTTCAATTCCCGGCAACCACATGGCGGCTCACAACCATCTGTAATGAGGTCTGGTGCCCTCTTCTGGCCTGCAGACATACACACAGCAGAATATTGTACACATAATAAATAAATAAATATTTTTTAAAAAAAGAAGAGTGGAAGGACTTTAAGAGCCAGTGGTGGTGGATGAATACAAGGAAAACAGTGTTTTCAGGAAACAGTAAAGCAACTGCACATATGAATTCACAGCAGTTATTGCAGCATGCAGAAGAGATGTAAAAGTTTAAGCCATATTAAATCCCAGTATGGAGAGAGAAGTACATACTTAGCCAAGGAGTTATGGTAATTGATAGCTTCTGGGAAGAGGAACGTCAATTGGCTTTAAAGATTTTGCTGCTCTTAAGTCAACCATTCACCATTGAGAGGCCACACAATCATGAAAATATAAGCAGTGAAATTGGCTTTGATCAGTGCAAAAAAAAGAGACACAAAGTTTGAAGAGTAGGGAAAGGGGATGAATCTGGAAAGAGTTTGGGGGTAGAGATGGTTGAACTTAGTAAAAAAATAAAAAAAACTAATAGTTAAAATTAAAAAGAAGAAATATATAAATTGTAATGATTGAAACAAATACAGAATGAGAATGAACCTACCAAGATGCCTAATGGAAAATATTTCTGAGAAGACATTATAATCAGGTTTTTCAGAAGAACTTGCATTAGTTACATGAAGACCAGGAGGAAGGACAATCAAGGCAAAGGAAATAGGTAGTGTCAGTGCATGAGAATGAAAAACAAAGGGGATATTTGATGACCAAAAATTACTTGAGAACAGGACAGGTAAGTAGTAGGAGAGTTGAGCATAAGCTTTATCAACAAATGTCTGTAGAGCTTGTCAAGGAATGCAAATTTTATTCTAAATGCAATGAAAAGCTATTTTGCCTTTTAATTTTTAACTATCAATGTGCTTTCAAATTCTAAACAATATGGTCAACCCATGGCATCGGATGTGCAAAATACTGGGGTCTTTTGCTGCAACTGGGATGCACTTTCACCAATAGCCTTTACCAGGCTCTCTTCAGGTACTCTAACTCTGTCACACAGTGACCCTTTCACACTTTCAAAACTACCACCACCTGTGTACACTTACATTACCAAGTTCAGCTGCCACTGCTAGATACAACCTTGGCCACCTCTGCCAACCTCGGCTTCTGTGTGCCGACTCTCAGGAAAACCTTCCCAGAAGATTTCACCTCAGTAATGATGGTCTCTTCTTAATCACTGTGAATTTCTCTCCTCTGGCTCACCAGCATTAATTGTCCCAGCAAAGCAAAGGTTTCACTTCAGTAGTTCTTGTGTCTTGTTAACCACAGCTGAATATTCGGTCCCAGCTAACCAGAATCACAGGATCTTAATTCAAAATAAAATGAAATGGCCTTGATAGAGTCTTTAAACGTACCTCTGAAATTTCAGAAGCCATTCTTCCATCTGATGCATTGTCAACAGTCTTTCCTCTAAGTTCCCACAGAACAACTCACCAAGCATTGAACATACAACAGCTTTTCTTGACCTTACTGAGGTATTTTCTCAAATGAGACTCCCTCCTCTCCAGTGACTCTAGGTTGTTTCAAGTTGTGTGTGTATGTGTGTAAAGATTTACTGTAGAAAGTCTTGCTTGTGTCTTTTCATCTTCCCATTGTAACATGAGGGCCTGCTTGTTGGGGCTTCTGTCCCACCCGGTACCCCACAGCTGGCAAGCCCCAAAGAAAATCACACAGAGGTCTCCATAAGATTATAAACTGATTGGCCCATTAGCTCAGTCTTCCTACCAGCTTCCATAACTTATATTAACTCATTGTTCCCATCCATGCCAGCCACATGGCCGGTACCTTTACTTAGCGAGGCAACTTACATCCTGCTTCTCAGATGGACTGCACAGGAATGCCAGGGAAGCTTCCTGCTTCCCAAATTCTCCTGTTCTCCCTTCTACCTTCTATTTCCTGTCTGGTTTTCCCACATATACTCCCTGCCTGGCCAATCAGCATTTATTTAAAACATGATTGACAGAATACAGACAATTCTCCCGCTCCACCCATCATAGCTATTACCAGTTATCTTTGTGGGGTCTTCTTTCTCTATCTAGATGTGAATTATAGGTAAGTGAAGTGAAACTCTTCCAGCGTTTCCAGTCCTGGACCCTTGAGTATCAAAGCCTTAAAGCTGAACTAGCAGACGTCAAGGCTGTTACTCCAAACTAGGTCTTCAAAAGCTGGAAACAGAGCATTAGGCACTCAGGTTGCAGGCTTGTTGCTCTGTGTTTTTAATGAACAGTATATACCAATGGGCTTGTCAGCTGTTGCAATCCTAGGAATTCAGGAGCATTGGGCAGTGACAATGAACAACAGAGAGCAGCCTCGGCTAATGTCTGTTAGTGTTACAGCTCTCAAGAAAGCCTTAGGTACTGGGATCCTTGGTCTAACCACAGAAAATATTATAGGTATGAGGCCTAAGGGGCTTACATAATTAGTCTCTGACAGTATCTTGTTCAATCTTTTGGGTCTGAGACTTAGTACTTGGAAACTGCATTATACTCTTCTAGTGACCAGATCCTTTAGTGTCTTGGCTCTTTTCAACACCATCTTGTTTCTACCCTGGCTGTTTTATGAAACCCTCTAAATACTCTAAAATTGTCACTGCTCTATTGCTACTGCTTCTACTGCCACAGTAGCTATTGCCACCTTTGCACTGTTGCCTCCTCTCTGCTGACATTTTTATCTTTTTTTCATGATACTAAATCACTCTTTTCTCTTTTTTTGATTTTTTTTTCGGGGGGGGGGTTGAGACAGGGTTTCTCTGTGGCTTTGGAGCCTATCCTGGAACTAGCTCTTGTAGACCAGGCTGGTCTCGAACTCACAGAGATCTGCCTGCCTCTGCCTCCCGAGTGCTGGGATTAAAGGCGTGCGCCACCACCACTCAGCCCTAAATCACTCTTTTCTATGAATAATAAAGTTTAAACATAGGCAAGTGAATATTCTCACGAAAAGCCTTTGGTTGAACCTGACAGTGGCTATATACAGTGGCTGATGGACTCGAAAACATAAAGCAGAAAGCTAGTTTGTATCCCAGAAAGAGGGTGTGACATGGCATTTACATCAATCTTGAAAGACATTTTTTAAAAATAGACTGATGAAACAATAATGACATAGCTCTCTTTCAACCAGTTTCCACCAGGCACAATCCTTGTGCTGGGCCATTAAGGAACATGCATGCTCTCGGGCCTGGGTGTAAATAGCTACATTGTTATCTAGAGTTTAACGAGGTTCTGGTAGTACTAAGTATGGCAAAATCTACAGGAAGTAGTCATGGTTTGGACTAGTACCTTCAGGATATGATGTTGTACTTGACATAGAGCAGCTCTAGTTGCAGTATAGCTTGCTTGGTGCATCTATGGAGTATTCAGAGCAGCTAGTTGACATGAGAGAAATCTGGAGGATATCTTCCTGATAGCATTTTACTCAAGGTAGGCAATACCAAGACAGACCTAACAGCTACCAATTGACAAGATCAAATCAAACTGACACTATATACATTAAAGGGAAAATAAACATTAAAATATCAGCTAACAATAAATACTTGTAAATTAATATTATCAGGGCCTGCAAGATGATAGTTAGTAAAAACATGTGCTGGCAAGCCTGCTGATTTCAATTTCATTGCCAGGATTTGCAAGACAGTAGAAGAGAACTAAATCCCAAAAGTTGTTCTCTGATCCATCATGTTCACACTGTGGTACATATACATGCAGGCACACACATGCACACAAAATAAATAAATGTAATTAGTACTTACAGCAACAATACTTAATTCCTGCTTTAGTGTGCCAAGAAGAGGTAAGACTTTCTAATCCCTTTTAGTAATTTTAGCAACCTGGAAGTAATCATTTTCATTAGTTTCCTATGAATGCTTTCAGTTTTTACTGCAAATCAAAGTATGAATTTTAAGCTTTAATTATTATTCTAAAAGCTACAAAACTATTATGTGTTGATTTTTAAATTTGGTTCTATATTCTAGAGATTTTCCATTTAAACAAATGACTGCTTTCATTTTAAATGTTATACAGTATTATATTGTATGATTGTACCATAATTCATGTACCCAGTCAGTAGTCAATTGTTTAATACTTTTACCACATATTTTTTTATTTTAACAGATAGAGATAACAGGTGAAAGAGATGAGCAATGAGCACTACTGTCATAATGAGGCAAGTTGCGACATTCATACACCCCAATGTGATAACAACTGAGAAAGAAACTCACAATCTAAGATAGAATTTGATATGAGTATTAAGGGTAAGGAGGCATGTGAGGGTAACAACATTTTTAATTAAAATTACTTGTGGAGACTATCATTTTCTGTAACAGGTAAGACTGGAGAGGGTTGGTATAGGAAGGGGAATTCAAAAGCTTCATATAGATCTTTTGAATTTTGAGATGCCTGTGAAGTATTCAAGTCAAGATATCGAGTCCAAAGCTGGCTTTGTGAACTTGGAAATTCCATGCGATATCAGCATTAGTGATAGATGTATAGGTGCCATCCATATCTTAGCACTACTTAAACGTGTGCCAAGGAGGAAAAGCACCTAAAATAGATATGCAAATCCGAGACAGAAGATGAATCAGACAGGCATCAGATGTAAAGAATTCTATTATTTAGCAATCAGATAAAGGAAGCAACGTTGGTTAAAAAAGAAAGCTGAAAAAAAAGCACACAGAAGGAGTGATGACTTGAATGGCAAAGGCCCCCATAAGCTCAAATATTTGAGTACTTACTCCCCAGTTGGTAGAGTAGTCAGGAAGGATTAAGAGGCATATCCTTGTTGAAGAAGGTCTGTCACTGTTAGGGGCTTTCATGTTTCAAAGGCTTGGGCCATTTCTCTCTCTCTCTCTCTCTCTCTCTCTCTCTCTCTCTCTCTCTCTCTCTTTCTTCCTCCTATTGCAGATCGAGATGTAAGATCTCAGCTGTCCCTCTTCCATGCCTTTTCTCTGCTGTCATGGAATATAACCCTCTGGAAATGAAACCATAATCCCATATTAAACACTTCAGTTTTCTAAGCTGGTATTTTATCACCACAAAAGAAACCTAACCAAGACAATGACCAAGGAAACTTAGGAAAGAAATTACTTGATTTGGCTTATGGTTTCATGATGTCAGAGCAAAGTGATGGAGGCAGAACAGCTGAGAGTTCACATCTTTAAATGGCAAGCAGGAGACAAGAGCACAGTGGAGATGATGGGAAGCTTCTCAAGTTACACCCCTCCTCCAACAAGACCCCACTCCTAACACTTTCCAAACAGTTCCACCAACTAGGACCAACTATTCAAATACAGAAGCCTATTTTATCAAACCACCATATTGCACTTCTAGGTAAATCCTTATAGCCTTGTATCCATCTCATAATATAAAAGGCATTTAGCCCAACTACGAAAGTCCCAAAAGATTTTCCCAGTCTCAACACACTTAAAGTCCAAAGTTACTTCTGTGAGTTAAGAAAATCTCTTAATTGCCAACCCCTATGAAATGAAAACAGAAATTTCATACTTCTAGCACACTTTGGGCAGAATATACATCACTGTTCCAAAAGAGAGGAATGGGAGCAGAGTGAGGAAATACTGAGCCAAAGAAAGATCACAACCAAGTAAAGCAAACTCCAAGTCTTGTAGCTTCATGTCTGGTGTTAAAGGGCTTACTTAAATGGTACTTGTCTTTCAACTTTCCTGTCTAAGAGACACATCTTTTCCTTGGGCTTGTCCAATCCCCTATTTGAAGCTATACTTGGCAGACATCCAGTGGCTCTGGCAACTTTAACACAATGGGATCTCCAGTGCAACTCACATTTCAATTTCACAGCTTCAGGAAATCACTTCTCAGACCTTGCCCTCTCAAGGTCTTCATCCAGGACTTGCTCTGCCACATTACATGGTCTGAAGCAACTTCCCTTAATCACAGAGGAAGATACAACAATCACTTTACTAATATGTTGTTCATGAGCCTGACTGACAAGTTTAGTACCAACTTGGGATGAATTTTGAACCTCGTGAATCACATTTGCAGCTGCTTGGATTTGTTGTCCCTTTTCTTTGCCCAAGTTTGAAGCTCGGCTGAGTGGGCTCTTATCCTGAGGGAGGTCCTTTCCTTTATGTATTTCAGTGCAGACAAGACCTCTCTATAATCTTGTCTTTTCCAGCACAATCCTTGCCTCCAATATGAAATCTCCTGGTGATCTTGTTCTCTTGTTAAATTATTTTGTATTTCATTTTGTCCCACATTTTCTTTTTTATACTTTTATCTATTTATTTATTTTTAAAACAATCTTTTCTCATGCTATATACCAAATCCCAGTTCCCACTCCCTCCATTCCTCCTGCCCCTACCTACCTTACCCCAACCCATTCCCCATCCACTCCTCAGAGAGGGTAAGGCTTCCCATGGGGAGTCTACAAAGTCTAGCCCATCATTTTAAGGCCTGTTTTTCATTGTAGACATTCATAATACTAATTCCTAGTAACCAGTCATACATCAGAGTTAATATTAGGCTGCCTTAAAATTCCTCCAACAAAGAAGTTAGTCAATTACTTCTTAATTTGGCCTCAGAAACATGTTTTTTAGGACAAGGACAGAAGGTAGCAGATAAGTTGGTCAAATACCACAGAAATTGACTCCAGTCTGCTTGTTGTTAAAGTCTGTCCTTCACTCTAAAGTTTCTTGACTGGGGCCTCCATGTTCTACATAATGTCTTCCAAGCTACTACTAGGCCAACCAATTGATCTCTTCTTGCAGTGTCGCTATTAATAGTTTTCTAATCTAAAGCACCAAAGCCTTCCGCAGTCCTGTAATAAACTACATGGTCAGGTCAAGTCATTGTAACATCCCACTTCAGGGTTCCAACTTCTGTAGGGTTTCTAATGCTGTAATAAAGCAATATGACCAAGGCAACTTATGAAAGAAAGTATTTAGCTAGGCTTTTGGTTTCAGAAGGGTCCCCAATGCAGAACATTGGCAGCAGAAACAGACAAGAGCTCATATCTTAAAACCACAAACAGAAGACAATAGACCACAATGTGGCTCATGGGATGCTTTTGAAACCATAAAGCCCACTCCTATGTGAACTCTTATTCCTCTAAAAACAGTTCCACCAACTCAAGACAAGTATTCAAACATATGAAGCTATGGGAGGCCAATATCATTCAAACTGCTGCACTCATGGCACCATATTACAGCAATAGAGAAAAAAAAAAAACTAATGCAGGAAGTAAATCAGAGAATATCGAGGGGAGCATGGTGATGAAAATTCCATATCAAGTAATCATTTCAGGAAAGAGGAAGGATGCTGAAACTAATACAGTGGAAAAAATAAGAATCAAAAAAACATAAAGTGAAAGTCTATAAACTGTAAATTTTTCTAATTTCACAAATATATTCACATCATTATATCTTATAAATACATATATTCCATATATAAAATATATATGTATACACAAACATAAATTCATATATATGTATACATAGAAAATTATAACACATAGAAAATAAATAAATAGATGTGAAAATAGTACAAGTAACCAATTTCAGAGCTTAAATTATATCAGATTTCTCCTTTTGTTTCATTTTGTGTACCAATTTTCTATAACAAATATTTATTTACATGTTCCTTCTTTCTCTCTCTCTTTCTTTCTAAAGGATCTCACTCTGTGTGTGTGTTGTGGGCCTGAAACACACTGTAGCCCATGCTATCCTTAAACATGTGACATTGTGACAGGATACACGGATTTATTAAAAGACCAAGACCAAGACCAAGGTACACACAGATTACAATACCCAAAAAGGAGCTCCCCGTTGGAGTACGCAGGTCGGCGATCCGCGCAGAGAGAG
>JAQHUG010000400.1:1113585-1124120 GCA_028555095.1 Dicrostonyx torquatus | reverse complement strand
GATGGACTGTGGCAGGAATCCCAGGGAAGCTTCTTCTTCCCAGACTTTCTCCTCACCCTGCCTCTACTTCCTGTCTGGTTGACCCGCCTATACTTCCTACCTGTCCAATCAGCATTTTTTTAAAACATGATTGACTGAACAGACAAGTCTCCTGCACCAATTTACTTCCTTATTTAAATGTCTATATTCTTTTTCTTCTCGCTCCAAAGCCTCCATATATTTATCTAACACTGTGACCTATTTAGAGGCCTCTTGCAACTGAATCTGTCTTTACTGCATGTCTATAATTATTTTCTGACCAGGAGTATTTTTTTAAATGCTAATCAGTGTGGCTAGGGCCAACTCTGCAATGCTGCCTGTTGGCTCTGTCCAATCCAATATGAAGGAGGCATATTCACTGCCTCTGTGAACCATGATCACAGCCCCATTTTCAGGCACACAGTTGGTCTATGTTGCTATTAAGCAAGTTGTAGGACTCTACTCATAAACCCCATTTAAATGCCCTATAGCTGACCTCCAGGAACAGTCAGAGCTGTTAGTGCTGGCAAACCAAGAAGGCACCATTTTGAAAGAAGCCACACGGTTTTTATTGTACTTCTCTTAAAGGAGCCACAGTGCTCCTGCTTGCCACAAGCCTATCTGGAAAAGAATTGAAGCTACCAAGAAGCTGCACTAAACTCTGTTTATTTTGTGCCTAAAATTTTTAACAAGCTTTCTCAGGTTTTACATGGATATAGTTAATGTTGAAACACATCACCCTTGTCTGAATATGCAGCAAATATATGACATTCCTTGGTAACTGATAGAATATTAGAAACACAATTCATTTCATATGTTTCTTATTGATACCAGATTATGTTTATTTCTTTCTGAAATGTGTCATTCAACAAATATTGTTAAGAACCTATTATATACTTGACATTGTCTTAGGTACTGAGGGGATAAATGAGTATAAACAAAATCAGAAAATAAACTAACCTAATCAATTTAACATGCATTTAGTGAGAGACAGATAAATATTTATGTAAGAATATTTTACCTTTTCCTAAATTTTGAGATGGAAATCTTATATGATAATTGACTAATCATGGGATAGAACATAGTATCTAATCTTGGGTGATCAGGTAAGGAGATAATATATTAATTATTACCTAAGATAATATATTAACATATTAGGGTAATATATTAATTAAGATGATATATTGATATTATCTAAGATAATATACTAATATAATATATAATGAGATTATATGTTATATTTAAGTAAAAACTAGAAAAGAGCTATGGTAAATCATTGGAAGGAGAGTTTGGCAGCTGAAGAAACAGCACCTTGAACATTTTCATCCACGAAGAGTCATGTTAGGTAACAGAAACAGCGAAGTCACTACAGATGGAAGATGGTTTAAGGGTCTAAAAATGTGATCAGAGAGTGTGATTTTGTTTGTGTGAAGCTGTTTTGACGAATTTTTGTTTTTTCTTGTTTTAGAGGGAAGAAAAAATGCTGAGTTTTCTGATTTAAAATCACCCTGGCCATGACCTATAAGGGCTATAGAGAGTGAGTTTGTGATATGCACTCAATAATAAAAATAGAGAGACCTCTAACTAAAGTATAATAAATGACATCAATAGTATTGTGAATGAAGGAAATATTAGAGGAGTTGAGATTTGATTAATTCATTGCATCAGTAATATTTTGGAGAAAGTACAAAAGTAAAAGGTAAGTGAAGGTGGAGGAAGAAGGAAAAACTAGAAATCTATGGGAATTTGCTGGTTTGTAGTTTCAGCAATTGAAAAGCACCAATATTGCTTATTATAAAGAGGTAGGGATGTGATTTTTCAGCCTGGAAATTAATAATGGTTTAGAATGGGTTAAGATGAAGATGTCATTTTAAGATGCACAAGTAATAAGTAGGTAGGTATAAATGGAATCTTTCATAAGAGATGTTGAGACACTAGGTTTAAGTTTGATAGGTATTAAATATTATTTAAAACCATGTGTCCTGTGACACTACTTTCTAATATCATTTAAAGTACATGTGTGTATATGTGAGATATTTTAAACATATTTCATTATTTTTATGATCAAATTATCAAGAAGCAGACAACATAAATTATTACATTAGATCTAACCATGTGAAATTAATAATATTTGACAAATTGACAATTTCATGTGATTTCAATAACAGTTGCAAAATAAATTGCAATTGTGTTAAGTCTTGAATATATAAGAGAAATAATATAAGAAACAAGAGTGGTTATAGATGAGGAGAGTCAGGATTATATGGGAAAGTGTGATTTTACTTCATTTACAAGGTAGAGGTCAAATCAATAGTGTTAAAACTTGATGAAACAAGAAACAGAGCTGGGACATATATTGTACAAATTTGAAAATGAAATCACTGGAGGAGATTTTTAAACTAATGTAGTTCTAGTATCTCCTTCACAGTAGGATGATAATAGTTAATAGTGATATATATATATATATATATATATATATATATATATATATATATATTACAAAATAATCAGAAGAGAACTTCTCCTGGAAGTTCTCACCACAGAGAAGTAATAAATGTATGAGTTTATGGATAAGCCATCACTTGGTATGATTAGTAAAATTATACAATGCACTGAGACATCACAGTGTACCTTATAAGTATATGTAATTACTCTGTGATAATTAAAAATAGTAACAAGGCTAAGTGAGATGGCAGAACAGGCAAAATCACTGTTTCATAATATGGTGACCTGAGTCCAATATCCAGAAACCACAGTAAAAGGAGAGAATCAGTTCCTGAAAGTTGGAAAATTGTCTTCTGACCTCCACACATATGGCATAGCATATGTGTGCCCTCACTAGTTCATACCACACACACACACACACACACACACACACACACACAAATTAATTGATTAAAAATAAATTTAAAACATTAAAAGATAATGTAACTAATAAAGAAGTTGAGGTAAAGAAAAGTGTTAAAGATAGCATATTTTTCTCAGTTCCTCATTTCTCATAGCAACAGAAATTGTATTGAGTACATACTTTCTGCTATGGATATATCAAAAAAGTGCATGAACGTCTTTAATATTATGGTGATAACATCCAGAATAAATATACCTCCTCTGTAAGTGGAGAGAGCAAATAAAGAGAAAATTTTTGTTGTTTATTTTAACTTATCTATTAGAATTTTGTTATGAGAATGGGTTGTAAAATTGACAATGATACTATAAAAATACAATAACATAATTTACTGTCTATTTTGGCAGTCTAAAATTAAATGGTGGGTTGTTGAATGTGCTTTTTTGATGTCTGACTATACTAAAAATTCACACAGCCTTTTATTTTGTTCACTAGGGTGTGAAAAATTATCAAATATGATTTCTATATGAATGCGGTTATTTAAAGATCTGGACCACAAAATTTCTGCACCAAAAAGAAGAGCTAAGAATATGAAATTCCCTATGGAACTTACTAGTCCCCACCTTAAAACAGGCGGTCGCATTAGAATAACTGTAGCAAAATTGCGGGGCAGAGAACCAAAAGAAATGCTTCCTCATAATTTATGAATACACTTATTAAAAATGTGAAAGTTGCCAACAATTAACCCAAATTTTGTTTTGTTTTGTTTTGTTTTTCTGTTTGTTTGTTTGTTTTCTTTTTCAAGACAGGGTTTCTCTGTAGCTTTGGAGCCTGTCCTGGAACTAGCTTTTGTTGACCAAGCTGGCCTCGAACTCACAAAGATCCACCTGCCTCTGCCTCCTGAGTGCTGGAATTAAAAGTGTGCACCACCACTGCCTGGCCCACTTAACCCAAATTTAATGGGAGGTTTAGGTCAGATTTTTTAATACTGATTTCATGGTAACTCAGTGTCTCCAGTCATTTTTAAGGCACATTATGAAATTCTATCCTTCCAGTTTCTGGCTATTACAAAAAAAAAATGCTGCTAAGTACATAGGTGGGCACGTGTCCTTGTGGTATGGTTGCACATCCTTTGGGCTTATGTCCAAGAGTCATATTTCTGTGTCTTGAGGTAGATTGACTCCCAGGTTTATGAGAAACAACTATATCAATTTCTAAAGTGGCTGTACAAGTTTGTGCTCCCACGAGCAGTGGAGGAGTGTTTTCCTTATTCCACATCCTCTCCAACATAAGCTGTCATCAGTGTTTTTAATCTCAGACATTCTAGAATTTGTTAGACGGTATCTCAGAGTTGTTTGGATTTAAATTTCCCTCATGGCTAAGGATGTTGAACAGTTCCTCAAGTGTCCTTTGACCATTTGAGATTCTTCTATTGAGAATTCTGTTTAAATCTGTATCTCATTTTTAATTGGATTATTTGGTATTTTGATATTTAGCTTCTTAATGTATTTTGGAGATCAGCCCTCTGTCAGATGTG
The DNA here is from genome assembly GCA_028555095.1 of Dicrostonyx torquatus. Lineage (NCBI taxonomy): Eukaryota > Metazoa > Chordata > Mammalia > Rodentia > Cricetidae > Dicrostonyx > Dicrostonyx torquatus. The sequence goes on along the minus strand of JAQHUG010000400.1, from coordinate 1,119,720 downwards.
ATGTTGCAGAGGTTCTTTTCTTACTCTGTAAGCTGCATGACCCTCAATCAAGGAATGGATAATGAAAATGTAGTACATTTATACATTGGAGTACTACTCAGCTGTCAAAAATGATGATCCCATGAAATTTGCAGGTGAATGGCTGGAACTTAAAAATCATTCTGAGTGAGATAACCCAGGCTCAGAAAGACAAACATTGTATGTTCTCACTTATTGATGATTATTATGAATAAAGTATTGGATAACCAACCTACATTCCACAGTCCCAGAGAAGCTAGATAATAAGGAGGACTCAAAGAAGGAGCATGGAAATCCCTGGGAAGGGGAAGTAGAAACGATCTCCTAGGTAAACTGGGTACATGAACTATGGAATGGAGGGGTGGGAACTAAAGGGAGCAGATTGTGTAGACTGGGTGTGGAAGGAGGGTTGCAGGCAAGATGGAGGGGTAGAGTAACAGAAGACACATCTTCATGGGGGATCATTTTAAGGTTAGGAAGAAATCTGGTACCAGGGAAATCCCCATGAACCCACAAGGATGACACCAACTAAGATTCTTAGAAATGGTGTAGAGGGTACTTGAACCATCTACTGTAAACAGATCAGTGACTTCCCTAATTGTCATGAGAGATACTCTATCCAGTAACTGATAGAAGCAGAAGCAGGGATCCACGGAAAAGCACTGTACTGAGCTCCTAGATTCTTACTGAAGAAAGGGAGAAGGGATTGTACCAGCCAAGGAGAGTCATGATGAAAAATCCCACAGAAACAGCTGATTTGAGCTCATGGGAGCTTAGCAATGCTGGACTAACAGTCAAGAAGTCTGAATAGGATCAACCTGGGTCCTCTGCATGTGTGTGACAATTGTGTAGCTATGTCTCTTAGCAAGGCTTCTAACAGTGAGAGAAGAACCTCTCCCTGGAGCTCAGCTGGCTTTTCCTAACCTGTTATAATGCTGAATTACCTGGCTCTGCCTCAGTGTAAGGGGAGAAGCTCAATCCTGCCTCAACTTGATGTGCCATATTTTGTGCAAGCCCATGGGAGGTGTGTCTCTTTTTTAATGGAGATAGAAGAGGAGTGGTTGGGGAAAAGTAGATGAGAAAGGGGAAAAGACAGGAGGAGAGGAGGATGGGAAAACTAAAAAGTGCTACTTAATTTTTTTTAAAAAAAGAGAGAAAAACAGAGAAATCCTATCCTTCATCCTACAAATAACTTTGATTCATGTTATTCTGAAATATTACAAATATGCATCATTCATTGCTTTGATTCAGAATAGGTCTGCTGTAGAAGTATTTTGAAATAGGCAATGGAGTTCCTCAAGTTCAGGAACTGTGTTCATATCCTGAATTGGAATTACCTGATTAAGTGAGTGTTCTGAGCATTTCGGAAACTGTATGTACCACGTACCACTAGTTTCTCTTTTCTATAAAATTTTCATAATACTTCCTTACATTTATTTCATTTTGAAGCTGTTTTCATCATGAACATATGTTCTTAAAATATGTCTTTAATTTTACTGAATATTGTTCTTGTTTACTCATCAACTTTCTTACTGTGTTTAGACATGTTATACATTCCAAGTCACAACAGCAATGAGAAATAGATTTCTTACATTCTCTGGACAGTGAATGGTGATTACTATTGGATTACCATGATGGTGACTGTTTTGGTGTTCTCCCTGTTCATTCAACAAGGAAATTAAAGCCCATAGTAAAGTGGAAAAATCTCCTCACAATCAATATCTTACCTCAAGGGTGAGACTTCCTGAAGGGACTTAGCCTATCAAGAATAAGACAGGAAGTGACAAAATCCAGCTCTTCCTTGTGAGTTTTCAAAATCATTTTCTTGGTAGAAAAATTACTACTTCCCTTACCCTGATGATCCAATTGATCACTCAAGTCAATACACACATATTGGTGGGTACAGCAAAATCTGTAAAGGACGGACAAATCTTACCTCTTTTAAGAAAATTTCTAGTTCCTTACTTTTCCAGTTTTATAACATTATAGCTTAACAAGGTTTTGAATTTCAGATCCCAGAATGCTAAGAAAATTGGAAAGAAACCAAAGGAAAGGAACATTCTACCCATTCTACTCAGAATGTGGCTATCTTCTTTTTTTTTCCTATTTCCAGAAACATGTCTAGTTAGAACATGATGCTTCCAATTTTACATGGAACACTTCTGTTAATTTATCTCTCTAGCTCTCAATACTAGCTCTTAAATCTTTACACTGTGATAACCAAATCCATTCACAGCATCTGAGTCGAAGGTAATCCATATGAAGTTTTAATAGCTAAAATAAAGCTCCTCTGGGTCAGTCAGGTTTTAAACCCATGGAGCCTGAGGTAGGAACAAGCTTTTGGCTGATACTTCCTGTTATAAAGGGAACCAGAGCAGTGCATTAGTAAACTCTCAGTGACAGGATGCTTGCGAGACACTGAGCTCTGAAGGCAGAGTGTCATTGTGTAAATGGCTTAAAAAATACGTGTTTGGAAAAGCACCAAAATGTTGTACTCACTTGATTATGGCAAAACTCAGACATTTTAAAGCCACAATAGAGGAAGAACATGGTGATTCAAGCAAAGACCCACTCAAGACATAGAAGCAAGAAGAAAGCAAATAGTGCTATTTGTTGCTGGGAAAGGGCTCTCTCACAATGCCAAGAGTGAGATTAAGGGGGAGCATTTTATCTATTGTTTAAAGCTCTTGCCTGCTATTTCCAAGCTGTTTCCCTGAATCAAATTACTGTGGCACTATTTTGTCTATTAAAGGAGGATGACAAATCAAGTCCCAACATCTTTATCATGATATATGGATATAAAAATATTTATAGTACCAAAGTTGTAGTTTATCTTCAGGGATATGGATAGGGTAGAGAAATGGAAGAAAACAGTGCAGCTCTATTTTGTTCATTCCCAAGATAGAATTTCAGTGCACTTTGTGTTCTCTAACTACAACTTTCAACAAGGAGACTCTATCTTCGGAGTAAAATAACATTCTGGGTGTTTTGCTAGCACAGAATTTAGTAACATAAAAGTACAGCAGTCAATAGCAAGAAAAAAAATCAATCTCCTGAAATTTCACAGACAGACAGATAGACATACATACACACACATACAGACACATACACACACATACAGACACACACACACACTGCAATAGAGCCTTATCCATTATATGAGCTCAAATGTATCAATCTAAATTAAATCTAATTAGAAGTAATCATAGCAGATCATATTAAAACAATTCTCAGGCAGGAAAGATTATAATTTTAAATAGCTCCATAAAGCACTAATGAAAAAAATCACTTATTTCAATTAGGTATGCCAATAACCGATAGTTAAAGGTCATTGAAAAATTGCCTGTGCTATTTCTCTTTTCTCCCTGAACCCCAGCTGAGCTATCAGTGCCCATGTTTCTAAAGCAAGATCTGCCTGTGATAGGATTGAATGTGAAACTGCCCAACATACTAGACTAAATGATCTCAGAGCTTAGAAATCACAGGAGTGATTACCCTTCATGTTGGATATAATAGGACACTGCAAATCTTAGGTACATAACTACTTTTCTATTGCTACATTTTCCTTTTATATTTGACATACTTTAGCTAATGATTCTATAATTTTTCAAGCAACTTTTGCTTCTGTAAGAAGCCTCCCTGTTAACCATACCTAATTATTTCCATTTCTCCATGGAAATAATAACTCCCAAGGAATGACTAGAAAAGAACTATTTTTTCTTTTTTCTTTTTAGAAGAAGGATGCTTAAAAGAAATCACACACTAGCTCGGAATTGAGCATAATAGAGGGTTATTTATTTAGGGGTAGACTCACAGATCATAATCCTCTGCTAGAACGAGAAACAACAACCGAATCCCACAGCGAGAAAAGAGGCTGGATGCACACTTTATATTGGCATATATAAGAGGCCACACCCAAGTGGTAACTTAAAGGTTACTGATGGAAGGAATTCCTACAGCACCCCCTTTTGTTTAAGAAAGTTCTAAGCCTAATAAAAAGTTATATACAATAAAAACAAATATCATGTATAAAAATTAAAATTACAACCAGCATAAACAAGATCAAGCAGGAAAAATGTAATAAATATTTCAGTAATTATCCTATCCTAATGAGTTTAAGACTTGTATAATAAATAACTTGGCCAAGTCATGAAAGGAAAGTAACTATAACTGTCTAGTATTTGTTGTAATAAGGGAACTGTTGTAATAAGTGGTGCAGGCTGTGTTTTCAGCATCTGAGAAGAATGTGGGCCCTTTTGTTCCCAGCACCTGGCTCCCGGCCGCCAGCTAGCTTATGCGCGAAATAATCACATGAAAACTGTATTCATTTAAATTACTGCCTGGCCCATTATCTCTATCCTTTCCTTGGCTAACTCTTACATCTGATTCAGCCCATTCCTAAAAGTCTGTGTGCCACCACAAGTTGGTGGCTTACCAGACGATTCTAACATCTTGGGTAGGAGCATCATCGCATCTCTGGCAGTGCCTTCTTTCTCACCACCTTCCATTCTGTCTATTCCGCTCACCTAAGGGCTGTGTCCTATCTTACAGGCCAGGTAGTCCTTTATTCAACCAATGAGAGTAACCCAAAATACAGAAGAACCCTCCTATACCAAGTATTTAACCCCAACAAAGACCTGAGGAGGGAAATAGTATTAATTGAGTAAGCAGGAAGTGCAATCAAGCAACTTCCAAAATGTGCAAAAAATGACAGAGACAACTGGTTACCTGGGCAATCACCCAAAGTCTCATTTGCAATATTGGAGCAACAAACTTTGGCTAAGGCCTAGAGTAATTGACAGACCATTTTCAGGTGTAGAAAAGTTTTCAAAAACTGCTTACCCTGTCTTGGCAAGATTTGACAGTCTTTTTTCTTGTATCCTGATTGTCCTCTTCAAATACAGTGCATGTTGTCAGTGGTCTGTGAATGGGCAGTTCCTTTCCCAAAGACCAATTTTGCAAAGAAGAAAGCAAGCTCCAAGTGGAGTGTCTACTGTGTTCAACATTCTCTCGGGAATAAATTGGCACTGCCAGGAGCAATCGTGTCTCACTTCAACAGAACCCTAATTTATTTAAATGCCATATTCTAAAGTTCTTTGAAGTGGTTGAAGATTACCTGTCACTGAAGAATACAATCTCTATGTATCTAAAGAAACTGATTAGCCTAACTATAAGTGTGACAAAGATGGATGACTATTGAGCTATGAATCTTAATACCTATATAACTTAAAGACTAAGACGTCATATTAGAATATTAAATAATCTTTAAAAAACTGTGCAACAAATGAAAACAATGATCTCAAAATGTAAACAATGTATAAGTATCTTTATCAGAGGTAGAAATGTATATTGCAATATGATAAATATATCTGAAAATTGTATCAATGTAAAAATGTCATAAACAGACATAGAAGCATGTATGCATACAATATGACAAAATAATTTTGACTAGGTATGCAAATATTATAAATGAAAATAAAAAACTTATTCAATATAATTTAAGTTTGTATCAGTATATAAGAATCGAGTACACCTTAGCTCACTTCCAAGCATGTGGCCTCATCAGAGGCAGGGTACTCGGTTCCAAAAAGGAACTCAGCTTCTGTGGAGCACAGAAGCCTGCCTTTCTGACTGTGGCAGACCCTTGGAGAGGGCTCCTGATTCAGCCATTCCTCTGGGAGGGTAAGTGACTCCCAGCCCAGCCATCTAGGTATCTGGCCCCAGAGGGGACTAAGGACTCCCGCCCATCCCCCAAACCACCCAGCCATTAAGGCAGCTTCTCCCACCTATTGGCTTTTCTGATTAGTACACCTTACCTGACTTCCAAGCATCTGGCCTCATCAGAGGCAGGGTACTGGGTTCCCAAAAGGAACTCAGCCTGTTCCCGGGCTGGGGCCTTGAGGGAAGGGGGCCTGTACAAAGCCACAGGGCTTTGTGGAGTACAGAAGCCCAACTTTCTGACTGTGGCAGACCCTTGGAGAGGGTTCCTGATTCAGCCATTCGACCAGGAAAGTAACTCCCAGCCCAGCCAGCTAGGTGTCTGGCCCCAGAGGGGACTAAGGACTCCCGCCCATCCCCCAAACCTTCAGGCCATTAAGGGAGCTTCCCCTACCTATT